>JAQMYM010005032.1:0-11458 GCA_030014255.1 Parauchenoglanis ngamensis
GTACCAGGAAATCGTGCATTGACAAAAGTTCCCCTTTGCTTGGAATGCAAAGTGTGATTAAATGCGTTATTTTTTTTTAACGCGTTATTTTTTTTTCAAATTAATTAATCGCAATTAACGCGTTAAATTCCCACCCCTAATAAATACCTGTAGATTTGATTCCACTTGTGATAATGTGTCAATAAAGGAATATACCATATCATCTTTGTAATCCTATTCCTAATCCTAATCGTATCTGTTGATGTGTTTATGAAAAAATCCAGTTTATGCTCCCCTCTTGTATGTGTGTGTATGTGTGTGTGTAGAACTGTAAAACTGAATGCCGTGACTGAAAACCTTTCACACACTTTCATACCCAGAAGACTGAATTCAGATTTTTTTTAATCACTCACATACAGAATTCTCCTGACAACTGCTTGTAGGTTTATTTATTTTTTTAAAGGCGTATTACAGCATAAAACTAGACTTTAATATATTATTTGTCATGGTATGTAGTATTCTGTTGCACTGTAATGTATACCACTCATTGTCATTAGGGCCGTTTAGAGCAAAATTTCTAATTATTGTCATAGTTATTAATTACTACTAAGGGTCAAAAGTAATGACAGTGTTGCTCACTGCAGTGTTTGCAGCAGTGGCTTTTCTACTGGCCATGGTGGGTTAAACGACTGTAAATGACATGTTAGTGAGTTGAATAGGTGTCATTCATTCGTGGGATGTCTGGCAACCAACAGGTGAGCTCTCTTCAGCACCAAACAGGAAGCAGAAAAGTGTGTACAGGAGCATGATGGGAAATAATCTCAAAAGGAACCTAGTTGCAGTCCTGTAATTAGTGACCCTGTGAGAACCCCGGTCTTTGCAAGATCATAGTCTGTGACTAAAAACTCTGCGAATTGTCTTTAGATGTGAGAGGGGGTCAGTCTTTTAAGAGTCTTTTCAAAGTTGTCTAGTGTAGGTCAGCATAGAATTATAACAGAATAAAAATGACTCAATGAGCTGAATAATATACATATTCTACATATTTTCATGTCAGATTTTCTGCATATAGCCTTACCCAACTTGGACCCAACCTGGTTTACAGATTAGACAGAATTACTAAATAAACTATTGCACACTATGTAGTGTTCTTACATGGTCAGCATAGCCTTTTCTTTTCTTCCTGAAATGAGCTTTTGCAGGATGTGATGTCTGTGATTTAGTCTTGTTGTCCTGTTTTCACCCATCAATGTAACATCACTACAACACCCTACATGTAATATGCAAATGAGTAATTCAACCACTAAGAATTCCTACTGTGATTAACCAATGTGGACTTATAGCCACTTAAACACATATAAATAATACTGTCCTGCATGAATAGCAGACCTTACTCCAAGAAAAAAGGTATCCAATCATGCTACCAATCATTTTTCACAAAACATGGTCATGGGGAACCTAGAGCCAATCCCAGATGACTTCAGGGTACACCCTGGGCAGTTCAACACTCATATCACAGGGCTAACTTAAGGATGAACAACCATTCACACTCAATTTAGAGTAGCCAGTTGGCCTAATCTGCATGCCGTTGGACTGTCGGAGCACCCGGAGAAAAACCACATAGACATGAGGAAAGAAAGTAAACTCATACAGAAAGGTACCAGTCGGCTGACAAGTTCGAACCCAGAACCTTATTCATGTGAGGTGACAGAACTAACCACTGCACTACCAAGAGCATACCCAAGTGTCAAAAATATGAAAAGGTAAAAGCTACATGTGTTTAGTGTATTTTTTTAATCATTTTCAAGAGAAAGATATTTACTGAGTTCCATATTTGGTCAACCTGATAAAATGGCCAAATTGACATAAGACATCTAATTTATTAAAGTAAATTCAATTCAATTTTATTTGTATAGCACTTTTAACAGCTTCAGCAGCAGCTTCACAGAAGTATATCAATTCTGAATATGGTATATCATATATATATATATGGTGAGTGGTATATGGTACTAACAAATAGCCTGCACCTTTTGATCTAAGTAGGCGTGGGGAGTCATAAAGGACCAGAAGTTCGCTCAGGTACTGAGGTGCGAGACCATTCAGTGCTTTATAGGTCAGCAGTAGTATTTTGTAATCTGTGCAAAATTTGATTGGAAGCCAATGCAGTGTAGATAAGATAGGGGTGATGTGCTCATATTTTCTTGTTCTAGTAAGCACCCTTGCTGCTGCATTCTGGACTAATTGAAGCTTGTTTAAGCTCCTACTGGAACATCCAGACAGTAAGGCATTACAATAATCTAACCTAGTTGTAACAAAAGCATGAACTAGTTTTTCTTACTTCTAAAAAACTTACTTCTAGCTACATGTGGTCCTGGTGCTAGTACTTCTGTCTTATCCGAATTAAATATAAGGAAGTTATTCAGCATCCGTTGTTTAATGTCCTTTACAAAATCCTCAATTTTATTAAGCTGGTGTCTCTCATCTGGCTTTGCTGAAACATACAATTGTGTTTCATCAGCATAGCAGTGGAAGCTAATACCATATTTACGACTAATATTACCCAGAGATAGCATATATAAAGAAAAAAGCAATGGGCCTAAAACAGAACCTTGTGGAACACCAAACTTCACCTTACTAAGTGTAGAGGAGTCACCATTTATATCAAACTGATAACGATCAGTCAAATAAGACCTGAACCAGGAGAGGGCTGTTCCCTTAACTTCCACAACCTTTTCTAATCTGTCAAGGAAAATAGTATGATCAATGGTGTCAAAATGGTGTCAATCCTGACTGATACATTTCATGAATGCTATTCATATGTAGGTATGAGCATAATTGCTATGCTACAGCCTTTTCTAGAATCTTGGAAATAAAAGGGAAGTTTGACATTGGCCTATACTGACTGGGGTCGAGATCAGGTTTTTTAATCAGGGGTTTGATAACTGCTAATTTAAAGGATTCAGGTACATAACCAATGCTAAAGGAAAAGGGGATTATTTTTAGAAAAGGTTCAGTTACTTCTGGTATTATCGATTTGAGGAAACATGTAGGTAAAGAATCTAATATACAGGTTGAAGTTTTTGATGAGGAAATTAGTGGGATTAGTTCAGTCACTTGAAGGGGTGTAAAACATTCTAATGGCTGATCTGAAATAATTATATTGTTGTCTACAGAATTGCTTATCAGATTGTCTGGATTTAAAATCATAGTTTGTATTTTTTGCCTAATATTGTCAATCTTGTCATTGATAATATTGTCATATTGTCGCTTTTCAACAAAACCTATTTGCAGTTGAAATAAAATGAGATTAAGACTAAACACACATGTGAAATCAACGTACAAAGGACAGAAGACGGGATTCAAAGTTTTCTGTTTAGTATTTTTGGTATTCAGGTTAAATGGCATGAATAGAGCATTTATGGAAAAACAAACAAAAAAACTACAAATTACAAATACAGCTGCATATCTGCTTTTGAGGTTTGCCCCACATGATTCTTATTATATTTTCAAGGAGACCTAATGATACAGTGCATAGCTCAACCCTAAGACCCTTTTGACAAGCTGTTGATAGATTTTAGTCCTCACACCTAATATCACGACCAGCTGTCACTTCAAGCAAGTACTGAAATTGATGCACACCAAACAAAGGCTGCACAAGCTAGGGTAAGAATTATGTTCCATGATATAGTACACTATATGGATAAAAGTATTGGGATACTTGGCCTACAGGAAGTACCTACAGGAACTTTTATGACATCACATTCTGAATCCATAGGCATTAATATGGAGTTGGTCCCCCCTTTGAAGTTATAACAACTTCCACTCATCTGTGAAGGCTTTCCATAAGATTTTTGAGCGTGTCTGCTCATTCATCCAGAGGAACATTTGTGAGGTCAGGGACCGATGTTGGATGAGAAGGCCTGGCTCGCAATCTCCATTCTAGTTCATTCCAAAGGTGTTTTATGGGGTTGAGGTCAGGGCTCTGTGTGGACCAGTCAAGTTCTTCAACATCAAACTCACCCAAACATGTCTTTATGGACCTTGCTTTGTGCATTCTGGCACAGTCATGCTGGGACAGAATTGGGCCTTCCCCAAACTATTCAGACAAAGTTGGAAAATGTCTTGGCATACTAAAGCATTAAGATTTCCATTCACTGGAACTAAGGAGGATAGTCCAATCAATGAGAAACAACCCCATACCATTATTGCTCCTCAACCAAATTTTACAGTTGGCACTATGCACTCAGGCAGGTACGGTTCTCCTAGAATCCGCCAAACCCAGACTCATTCATCAGACTGCCAGACAGAGAAGTGTAATTCGTTGTTCCACAGAACATATTTCCATTGCTCTAGAGTCCAGTGGCAGCATGCCACTCCATCCGACGGTTGCCATTGCGTTTGGTCACGTAAGGCTGCCCATTCCATGAGGCTCCCGGCACACAGATTTTGTGCTGAAGTTAATGCCAGAAGAAGTTTGGAACTCTGCAGTTATTGAGACAAAAGAGTGTCGGCGACATTTATGCACTATACGCCTCAGCAATCAGTGACTCTGCTCTGTGACTTTATACGGTCTGCCAATTCATGATCCACTTACTTACACCATAATTAAAGACTGATAGTGTAATACCAATTACATTATTCAATAAATAAATAAAAACATTTCTGTCAGATATAAGTACCTGGATGTGGCGGCACGGTGGTGCTGTGGTTAGCACTGTCGCCTCACAGCAAGAAGGTCCTGGGTTCACTTCCCGGATCACCCAGCGTGCCTTTCTGTGTGGAGTTTGCAGGTTCTCCCTGTGCATGCGTGGGTTTCGTCCGGATGCTCCGGTTTCCTCCCACAGTCCAAAGACATGCAGATTAGGTCAACTGGCTACTCTAAATTGCCTATAGGTGTGAATATGAGCATGTGTGGTTGTTTGTCTGTGTTGGCCCTGTTGTGGACTGGTGACCTGCCCAGGGTGTACCCCGCCTCTCGCCCGAAGATGCTGGGATTGGCTCCATCTTCCCCGTGACCCGGATGGATGGATGGATGGATGAAGACATTTGGGTTTGAGATCAAAATATGAATATGAGAAGATAGATAAGAATTTCAGCTTGTTTCCTCCTGTGCCTGAATTAGCCTGTGCTCATCGCTGTTCTCACTTTACATTTAAATTACATTCAGAAATCTACTAGTTTTTGGAATTGTTATTCTTCTGTTTTAACTTGTGTATCGGAGCAAAGCATATCACTTGAAGTACTTGAAAAAACTGATCTCTTTCGTTTATTTTTATTTTCTATTATGAAATATAGAATGTTTGAAAAACTGTTCATGTTTATTTTATTGCTGATTTGGCTAATGGAGTTTTAAATTGATGAACATATCACACAAGACATTTTCTGAACTACTTGAAGCACCGGAGACAAGTACATGATCAGGAAGTTTTCTCATAGATCTGAAAAACCCCAATCTACCCAACTACCTACTTACCAGTGTTTCTTATACTTATTTAAAGAAAACACCTTTAAGCAAACCACTCATAAGAAAAGAAAAAAATACATCTGAAAATATATTTTTGCCTTTTGGATGCTCTTTATTTCATTTAAGTAATTTACATATTTGTAATCAAATGAGTCAACCTCCTTGGATATCTTTAAGCCATTTCTCAACAATAGCCCGAAGGTCCAAATCCTGTAAAGCTGGAATGGTTCCATCCTGTTCGATGGGCAGTGCAATAGGAAGAGGTATATCTGGCTTTGACAGTGTCATCTGGAAAGGCAAACCACATTTAAATATTAAATGTCTATTTACAAATATTAAACCAGGCAAAGACTTAATAATGTTTCTTGCCTTTGGAATCCTCAAAAGAATGTTGAGAGACTTCTGAGTGGGTAGAGCAAGAATAACTTTGATCTCTCTCTCATTATTATCAGCTCTGTCAGCATTAACTCCAGCCAGGGGAGCTGCCATTGCGATGTACTCCCTTGCACTGTCGGTAGACGAAGAGAGAGAGAAAAATTGTTTGTAAAATAACTTTTGACAGTTTGCGGTAGATTTGCTGTTCTGAACTTTTGGAAATAGTACCTCTTGACATAGGGGAAAGCAAAAGTTAGGATTCTTGGTACTTTGTTCCAGCTGAATCCCAAACGTGCAGCAGGATGTTCCTCATGCATACCAGTTTCAGCTTTGACAGTTACAGAATATTCCTGGCACTGCTCACCAATAGCAAACCTGGCCTAATAAGAGAGTCCTTGCTCAGTGCAAACAATTAGACATTAGATTGCATAAAAAGAAAGTGTTTGAAAACATTTCTCTTAAGGGCCTTCTGTATCAACTTACGGCGACTTTATGCTTGCTTGGAAGTATGGCATCAGCACAAATCTTCCATTTGTCATTCTCAGCGTTAGAGGCAAACACAAGCTGTACTCTTGAAGTGCGCCTATCCATGTAAACAGCAATATGGTATCCCGGCTTGCGGTCAGCTCTAACGGCACGAGCAATGACAGCAAAAGCAGGTGGAACAGTATCTCCAAGTAGGTTAGCCTGAAATTGTAAACATGAACGTTACTACTTTCTATAGAAACACCAACTTCTGGGCGTCTACTTTGATGAGTATTAATTAATGCCATATATGTGAGATTACCTTTCCTTGTATGACCTCAATGCTAGATGCACTGCTGGCTTTTGAGGTACCCTGTGAGTCCAAGTGTTAAAACAAATAAGGAAACATTAAAATTTATTTTTAAAAAGTATTTAAAAAACAGACTACATGTTGAAGGGATTCGTGAGAATTACCTGACCCTTATGGAATGTCCAGAACTGACCATATGCATTAGTATTCTAGGAACAAACATTAATTAATTTCACAAATGAGCAACCAGTGAAAAACAAAATAAATGAAACTTACACAGTGCATTAAGTATCAGGTCCCCTATCTAACAACAGTCACGTGATGAAGTTTTACCTTATTCACACGAGTACTGGTAGAACGCTCAGAACTGCTGCCACTCCTGCTGCTGCTGCTGCCACTCCTGCTGCCACTCTTGCTACCACTCCTGCTGCTGCTGCCACTCTTGCTGCCACTCCTGCTGCTGCTGTTGTCACTGTTGCGACTGCCACCACTCTTACTGCTGCTGCTGCCACTCTTGCTGCTGCTAACACTCTTGCTCTTGCTGCTGCTGCTGACAGAGGATGAGGAGCTGCTTGAGCTGGAGTTATTATTCCTTTGTCCAGCCTCCAATATTTGTCTCAGTTTCAAAAGAATGGTACTTTCTTCAGCAATATCACCATCAACAAGGCTGATTTCTTTCGTAATCTTCTCAGCTGCTTTAGGTCCAACTTGAACCTCAAATTCCAGTCTTTCTAGTGCAGGACCATCCCCTGAAGCACAAGCAACAGTATTTCTTTCACGTTACTGTTAAATCTTATCTGAACTAGGTTGTAATCAAATCTTTTGACTTCGCTAATTACCTCTTGCCACAGACATTCGAGCTGAATGTTGTCCAACAATATAATACAAAGGATTTAGCCCCATAAAACCAGCATTCTTGGAGGCAACCTCAAAACATCCTTTGATGTGAATATAAGGAATATCACCACACCAGGTCTTCTGAAATGAAGCAGGTATAAACCTCTGCGCAGCATCAGAAGGCTCTGGAGGTGCCAGAGATACGACTCTCTCATTGGGGAGGTCCTCAATATTTCTGGCCACAGCAACGGTTTCAAAGCTGGGAAAACCACAGTCAATGAACATGTTTGGTCTTTTGTGCTTCTTGTTCAGTTGTTTGTTTATCAGCTTTCACAAGAATTCAGATTTTTGCTTTCATGTAGCAATAAAGATTTTCACTTGTCTTTCTCCTACCTGATAGCAGCAATATGATCAGGAACAGCAGCAGGCAGAACCTCCAGCTTTATATTACCCTTAGGAAGGTCAGCTCTTATAGCCAGTTTCCCTGGTAAAACAGTGTGTACCTTTCCTCTGGCCATAACAGCAGCCTGGATAAAGGCAGTGTTCACTCCAATGACAGCAAATGTCTGGAGGGCAACACTGAAGGCAAAACAAGGTGAAAAGGTTCATGTAATTTCTCTAGCACTTCAGGACATTCAACATTTCTGTCTGTTAATAAGTGATTGTTTGAAGGTATACCTTGCTCTGACGTCAGCTTGCAACTGGAGATCTGTTTTCATCAGCTGATCACGAGTGAGAGTCTCTGGATGCTCAGGTAAAGGAGGGGTAATAGTTGCCTGAACTAAAAGAATGAATGAAATAATTTTGTCAGAGACATGAATTAATGAAATAATTTTGTCAGAGACATGATTTAATGAAATAATTTTGTCAGACAGATGACTTCATTTACATTCTTGACCCCAGTATTTTAGTATTATGAAGAAAATCATACCATTGAGAGCTGCAGCAGCAACGGCAGCAGTGTAATAACCAAGCTCCATTGGCACACCAAGTGAAGTAGGTAGAATGCGACGCACCTCAGCTGCCAGCAGCGGCTTAGCATACTGGAAGGCAATGCCTTTCTGCAATGTCTTAACAGCCTCCCTCAGCAGCTCAGAAGAACGTGCTCCAGTAGCCATCTGTACATGCATTACATGTTCATTACATGAGAATTATTTTCAAGGGTGTTCAAACTATAGCCTGTTTTTCAAGGCAAAACTACTGCATATCAGTAATCAAATATTTAAATAATGTGTGCCCTATATTAGCTTTTAAAATGCTTGAATGTAAACACTTAAGATTAATTTCTCAAATTAAATGAAAAATTTAAAAGAACCTGTGTTGTTTGCTTGATCACTTTGTCAATGAAGGATTTGTCAAGGTTGGCAAAAGCAATTTCCTGTCCAACAACTTTGACATAGATAGAAGCCAGTGGTTTATTGGTTGGGAAAGACTTCCAGTCCATCAGCTTGGAGTACAAACATAGGAAAGTTATACATTGTTGTGTAGTTCATTACATAAAAGAATAAAATGAATACGTTGTTAAAGACAGCGTACAGCCTTAAGAGTATTCTTTATTTTAGTGATGCGGTCAGCATTGTCATCTGCAGCAGTCTTCAGAGCTTCCTGGAGTCCGTCGGTTCTTATGCCAACCTGGTGGAAATAAACGAATAAATGGCAGTTCCACTGGTAGAAAAACAATCGATAATTTTAACGAATGTAAATATTCCGTAAAACGTCATATTTGTACCTCAAGAACATCCGCAGCAGCTCCAGCCAGGTAGGCTCGTGCTTTAGTCACCACAGCTCTGGGCAAGATAGTGGCAGCGTCATTGATCAAATAAGCACTACCAGCAGCACCAACCATGACAGGAGCTTTTAACAGAAAAATCGTACAATTAATTGTAGTGGCAAATCCGATGAAACATGCAAATGTCATACAATGAAACTTAATTTTGAAACCTACAGATATAGAGATCTAACTGCATGGCTCTGCTAAAATAAAGGCTCAGTCTGTCCAGTTTGGGGCTCAGGATTCTGATAGCAACATCTGCTGCAGCAGCCCTGCAATACCAGTAAAATGATTACTTGTGGCCTAGGTTTAAAGCGCTGAAGTAACGGTACTATAATATGAAACAATGTATTCTTACCCATAAATAAATAATAAAATGTATTCTTACACATTCATATAATCAGGGGCCATGCTTCTGGTGAGAGACTTCATATGAGAATAAGCAAAACTGGTAACATGCATGTTGGGCTCCCTCTCCAAAGAACCAGCA
The DNA here is from genome assembly GCA_030014255.1 of Parauchenoglanis ngamensis. Taxonomy (NCBI): domain Eukaryota; kingdom Metazoa; phylum Chordata; class Actinopteri; order Siluriformes; family Auchenoglanididae; genus Parauchenoglanis; species Parauchenoglanis ngamensis. The sequence goes on from JAQMYM010005032.1 coordinate 9,689, forward strand.
AGCGTGGCCATAAGGGCTACTGATGGCTTGGTCTCAAAGAGCACAATACAGGCAACCATGCGCAGTTCAGGGTGGAGTTTCTTATCCATGAAAACTTGCAGTGCCACTGGCTGAACCTAATACAAAGGAATAGGATGATTAAACCCCATGGAACTGGATCATTCACAGCAGCTATTGTGTTCAGACATCATCCCATACTAACCAACTTTGGCTCCTTCTTGGCAATGTTCCTAAGAGCCAATATGGCATCGATCTGAACCCTCATGGGAATGGCAGCAGCAGCACCTCCAAATCCAGGCAGGAGTTTCATGATGGTTTTAAGGCTGGCAGGGTGGCCAGCATTGCCCAGAACCTTAAGCGCCAGCGTGATTTCAGGAATGTCAGTCTTGGAAATAGCCGCTGCAGCAATCTCATGGATAGGCTGAAAACAAATGTTTAGTAGCAATGCTTTAGTGTTTACCCGTTATTTACATTGATCACATGAACATTGCTCTAATAACTGCACTCTTATTTCTACTCTTTTCTCTGAATATCTTTAGAGGTAAAAGAGGTAGAATTCAAACAACACAGAAAATGGTTTATGTGTGTGTTCTTTAACATAGGTACTGTAATAAAAAAATTGATGTAATTGTTTGCACAAATGTAAATAATTAAAGAGAAACTTTACCCTCAAGAGATCAGCAGAACATGTGGGATCTTCAGCACAGTATTTGGCAATCATGGAACCGTAGGCAAGCATGATCATCTCACGCAGCACTGGAATATTCCTGACTTTAGGGTTCAAAGCCAGATTCTGTTTGATGGACGAAAACGTTATTATTTTTCTTTTAAAGCGTTTTATATAAAAGCTTCTGCTAGATTTTAAATACATTACATGAAAGATTTCCACTCACAGCAGTGTGCTGGATGGCATCTGGATTAGCGGTGACCATGTGCAAACCGACCAGAAGGGCCTGGGTGAGTTCAGGGACTGATAGCTCATCAGCTTGAAACTTCTCCTTGATGAATCTCAGAGCTACTGGTGTACCCACAACAGGAAGTGCGTCCAAAATCCACCGTCTGCCACAATAAGGATTTTAGAAAAGCACATAAACTCTATTTTATTTCATCCTACTGTTTAAAATAACTTCACCTGTGAACAGGTTTGGTCTTGTGCTGAGCCCAGATGGCTTGAATATTCTCCATTGTAGCTACACGCATGAGCTGGACAAGCTGGACAAACTTCAGAGGAGCATCCTCATGAGCCATAACCATATTATTTGTGACCAGATGGTGCAAGAGCTCTGCAATCTGTAGGAGGATTTTGAAAAAGTGCTTAATCCCTTGATAGTGAAAATAATGTCATTTCTGTTGAGGTATGAAATTTTTTTAACTTCAAATGAATGTAGGAAGATGAAAGAATATATTAAAATTAAAATAATACTCATACTTGGGCTGGTGGGTTATTGATCTTCAGAAGTTGAATGGGGTTTTGAAAAATCTCAGTAGAAAATTCATACTGCAGGGATCCACGGCCCGAGTAGTCAGCTGCAGGAGCAATTGGGGCGTTCTTCATTTCCAGTAAAGTCAGCGTTTGACTGAAATGAAGAAATCTCAATATTATTGAAATATCTACAAAAAAAGACATTCAAAAATATTTTCTAGAAATGTTGCAACATGACATCGTACTTGGTTTTCATTTGGGCTGCTCCAGTTTCGGTATTCAAGGGTGAGAACTGACGGACCTCTTCAACAACAGCCTCAGAAAGCAGAACACCTGTATCAGTGGGC
>JAQMYM010005033.1:0-11458 GCA_030014255.1 Parauchenoglanis ngamensis
AAAACACGAGAAATCAAACACGGGAAAATCAGGCACGGAAATTAGGCACGGAAGTACAGAGTTCGGCAACAGCGTGATGTGATGAAACAATGCTTCGTGAAATCCGAAGCGCAAATGGGCGTCCTTATAAACGCAGCTGATTGTCTCTTGATTCGAAACACCGGGATCCACTTGCAGGTCACGAGACCTCGCAGGGAGGGCGTGCGCACGTGAGTTGTAGTTCAGAGTAGTTCGCGCCATAATGCGGAAGTAGCGCTTCCACGCAGCGCGACGGAGACAACGAGAACACGGCGCACGCAGCTGAGTTCGTGAGCCTGCCATGTAGCGGAGAGGGGCAGAGTCGTGACAATTATATATGAGTTTTCGGAAATTTTTGGTGATGTGCCTACTCAGACTTCTGTGCTTCAACATGATATTAAAGTTACTACTAGCACTCCATGTAAACAACACCCATACCGGGCAAATGCTGCTAAAAGAATCATTATGCAACAAGAGGTAATGTATTTGTTAGAACATGTTGCTAATCCAAGTAAAAGTCCTTGGAGTTCACCCTGTTTACTGGTTATTAAGCCCGACGGAACTTACAGATTTTGTACTGACTATCGAAAAGTTAAAAAAGTCAACCTTGTGACTGTTTCAGATTCGTATCCACTACCCCATATGGATGATTGTGTTGACAACATTGGCATGGCTCATTTTGTAAGCAAGTTGGATCTTTTAAAAGGATACTGGCAAGTACAGTTAACTCTGAGATCTCTGCATTCGTTACTCCAGATAATTTCTTACAAATACAGTAATGGCTTTTGGTTTGAAAAATGCTCCAGCTACCTTTCAAAGGTTGATCAACACGGTGTTGGGCGATGTTCCCAATTGTTCAGCGTATTTGGATGATCTGGTGGTATATTTGGTGAATTGGGTTAGTCATATGCAGATGTTACGCACTGTGTTCCAAAGATTAAAAGAAGCAAATCTTGCATTGAATTTGGCTATGTGTGAGTTTGCACAAGCAACAATTTCCTATTTGGGAAAGAAAGTTGGCGGTGGCCAAGTTCATCCCTTAGAAGCTAAGGTGGAAACTATCATAAATTTTCCTTTTCTCGGCACGCACAGGGAGCTGCACAGATTTTTGGGCATGGCAGGTTACTATCGAAGTTTTTGTAGGAATTGTTCTATGGTAGTGGAGCTACTTACCAAGTTGTTAAGTCCTACCGCACCATCCCAGTGGTCTTCAGAGTGTGAACATGCATTTAAAAGTATTTCAGTTAGAGGTTGATGCTAGTGCAGTTGGTGCAGGTGCTGTGTTGTGTGCCAACAGTGCCAAGCATTCCAGTATGCACCTGTGGGGCATCAAATCATAGGCCTTCTTGTAGCCAATCGAAGCTGTGCTCAGGTTGGTCTGACTAGATTTAGAGTTCTGGGTGATTGCTTTATTGACCAGTAGCTGGTGCTTTCAACCTCTGGTGTTAGTTTCAATGTCTTTCTGAGCTTTGCTCATGTATTGACTTATGTGTCTGCCTAGCATTTCAGCTATGATGCTTGAGAGAAGCTTCAATGTTGTGAAGAGGCAGGTTATTGTCCTGTATTTGGATGGCACTGTACCCTTCTGGGGATCTATCATGATCAGGATTGTCCTACCCTGCATTAGCCAGTCTGGGTGAGTGCCTGTTTTTAGCAGCTCACTCATTTGTGCTGCTAGGCGGTCATGGAGTGCTGTTCTTCAAGCAGTAGCTGTGTATCATGTCAGGTCCAGATACTGTCCAATTCTTCATGCCTGAAACTTGTTGCTGGATATCTGCCTTGGTGCTGGTGACTGGTTTTTGTACTGGGAGATCACTGTGGTCTGCTCTTAGGTCTTCCAGCCACTTGGCATTGGTGTTATGTGATGCCTCCTTCTCCCATACTGTATATCCTTCCAGTATTTCTCAGTCTCAGCTCTTGGTGGATATAACCCTAATCTTGTTGTTCCCTTGCAGCTGTGAATACAACCTAGATGGTGTGAGTTTTTGTTTGGCAGTCTCCAGAGCCTCACCTATGGACATCTTGTTGTACTTTTTCATGACCCAAGACCTGTCCCATGAATCCTTTCTGCACTTCTGTGAGCCAGCTGACGTGCCTCTGGGATTCCCTGATCTTGGCTTCCAACCTTCTTCTCCATGGTGGGCACTCTACATTCTTAGTCATTTGTAACCAAGCATCTCCAGGACTACAGTGGCAGTGGCATATATGAGTTCATTGGTTTCAGTAATTGTGTTGGTGGACATATTGAGCACCGCACTGTTCTAGGAACAGCTAAGATACTGCACTGAACCCTAAAACTCCCAGGCCTCTGGTAGAGGACCCAAGGTTGAGGAAGACATACACACATACCACCCCCCCCAAGTAGGGGAGGTGAGCGAAGGGTGTGGGTTAACTCTAATGATGACTAACTGGCACTGTCATTACAAATAATTGTTGACATTTCAAGACCCACAATTTTTGTTAGGCATAATGTACAATGTTAATTGTTTTTGTGTTAATTGTGTCAGATATTTCTATAGTTTGCCCATGGTGACGCCGATGGCCACACAGCCCAGTCGTCAAGGCTCAGCAAGTGTTCCAACCCGCTGAAAACCACTGGAACAACCTGGAGTATCCCCACCACGCCAAACATGGCGTTAACAAGCAAGGCGGGGCTTTGTAATCTGGCACGGCTGGATGATAATTCCCAGCCAGTCCCCGGCCCGTGGCAGCAGCAGATAAAACGGAGGCGGGTGGGTGAGTACTGATGAGGAGAATACTGATCATGCTCTCTGTCTCTCTCTCCCCAGATTCCGTCTAAGTGGTCGTACCAGGACGCCGAGGGATTTTTCCCCCCACCGTTGCCTCCTTATTCGGAAGAGCTGCGCCAGGACGAGGATTTCCCCTGCACCAACCTGGAAGCACGACTGCACTCTCACTCTATCCACGAGCAACCTTCCCATCACACGTATTTTCACTATCTGAACTCTCACCTTATCATTGACTTTATTTCTGCACTCACTCAGACAAAAGAAAAGAAAATAAATAACCCACGATTTATTCACCTGAATCGCTGCCTCCTGTGTCTTTTTGCTCTGTCACCTCAGTGTCCGCTCACACCATCTATTTACCTTTATTTACATTTTTAAATTCTGGTTTAACTCAGGGGTGTCTACAGAATTTCAAATTCTAATCAGTCACACCTGCATTCATTAGTCTAAATGAACCGGCCTTAAAAGCGGTATTTCACCAAGGACTAACGGTCAAGATCCGCAAGGAAATGGCGTGCAAAGATGAGGCGGTGTCGCTAGACTTACTAATTGATCTAGCAACTCGACTAGACAACCTCCTTGCTGACTGCCAACACACGTGGAAGTCTCGCTATGAGGATCCGGCAGAGGCGCCAATGCAGATGGGAAATACCCGCTTAACACCATTAAGAAATGTCAGTTATGTCTGACTGTTTATGTTATGTTGAACTGTTATGTCAGTTCAAATTCTCCATACCGACGAGGTCTTTTCTCTTACAGTCATGATCGACTCGAGAGCCTCTGGAAATTTCATGGACCACGCCACAGCCATCAACCTCCACATCCCTCTCCTTAAACTCCACAATCCACCGCGCATCCACACAATTGATGGAAGTCCCATAGGAGAGGGCACCATTCCCCTCTGCACCAAACCCCTCTCGATGCAGATCGGCTGTCTACACAAGGAGGACATCTCTTTCCTCATCACAAATATGCATAGGAATTCTATCATTCTGGGAATACCGTGGCTGCACCTGCACAATCCACAAATCTCATGGTCATAACGAGAGATCTACTCATCATCCTGATCTACTCACCATCCCCAGAGGAACACATACAGCATGTGAGAAGGGTGTTGACTAAGCTCCGGGAAAACCAACTGTATGTGAAATCAGAGAAGTGCGAATTTCATGTCTCCACCATATCCTTTCAGGGGTACATAATCAGTGAGTAGGGAGTTTTAATGGACATGAACAAGGCAATGGCTGTAAAAACCTGACTTATTCCAAGAACTGTAAAGGAACCACAAAGGTTCATTGGCTTTGCCAATTTCTATCGCCATTTCATACAGAATTTCAGCCTCATAGCAGCTCCCCTCACAACACTGCTCAAGAAGGGAGTAAAGAAAATCTGCTGGAATTCAGCAGCAGGGGAGGCGTTCTCTAAGCTCAAGGAGAGGAGGCCTTCACATCAGCACCCATTCTAAAACACCCGGACCCCAAGAGGCCATTCACTGTAGAAGTGGACGCTTCGGAAACGGGAGTAGGAGCCATCCTTTCTCAGCAGTTCGGAGAAAAACCGAAACTACACCCTGTAGCATTCTTTTCCCGTAAACTAACACCTGCCGAAAGAAACTATGAGGTGGGAGACCGAGAACTTCTAGCAGTCAAAGCAGTCTCGCAGTCTAGGTGCCCGCGGGCACCAGGTCGCCCTCAAGGACCACATGAGTCGCCCGCGGGGCATGTTCTAAAAATAGCACTAGTCAACAGTGTTTGCATACATGAACTCTGACCTAGTCTGGTTCAAAGGTCAGTATTGTGTGCATGACAAACCTAAGTGTTTGCCGAGATAAGCTAGCAGGCACTGCTAAGATGGGGAGATGGATGCGATTTCTACCCCCGAAAACATTGCAGAAAAAATATAGAAAACTCATCATTTTCACAGTGATTGGGAGGAAGAGTTCTTTTTTATGATTGTGAAAGAAAAATGTGTGTCTCATTTGTGGAGCGAGTGTGACGAAGGCAAAGTGGAACAATGTGGAGAGACACTTCATTACGTGTCACAAAAACTACCATGCTAACTACCCACCTAGCAGTGCACTACGGGCAGAAAAAGCCAGAGAGTTAAAGGCAGCTTTGGGCAAACAGTAGTCTTCTTTCTGTTGTCGTGGAAATCTTTAAACAGACCCAGACCGAGCCTTTTTCATCGTCCGTGAAGAACCTCTTTTATTAAGAAGATAGAAGAGACAGATGATAGAAATCTGGAAGATGAGAGCTCTGAGCTCTCCTTCTCACATATGAGTATATATAGATTGACCACCCCGCCCTCACAGAAAAACAGTTGAACCAGGGATCACTGCCCTTGTACATACAAGTAAGAAGTTATCAGCCTTCAGCCGAAGGCTATGTTCAAGGAAATGTTTCTGACGCAAATTGGGACAGCTAGTTCTGCTCTTCTGCAAGGATAGCAGAAGTGAAAAAAAGGTGAACGAAATGTTTCTGTGTGCAAACAAGAGCTACATATTTTTTTCACTTTGGTAGTATAAACTGATTGATGTTACATTATTACTAAATTTCCATTACATTGTCCCCCTTTTATCCTTAAAGATAACTCAACAGGAGAAATTTAGCATACAGTTGAATAGACAGAGGAGTTTTATACATCAGTAAAGACAATCCACAGTGGTTCAAGTCAATACATCATAACACATCTCTCCTTAAGAAATAAGCTTAGGCTGTTTTTGTGGGTACAGCCCCTAGAATTAATGCAAGCTTCATATAGTTCAAGAGTGGTCATCATCCCATCTTTCTTTTGTTTTATTTACACTTTTTCAATGTCTTCATCAGCAAATGGAGGCGCATATTCTTCATGGGGGTTAGGAGGCCAGTCCGGGAGGTCACCTGGATCGATCTTCGTTAGTTGGTATCCTCAGAACTGAGTGACCATCATCCGCTGGCAACATTGGAGTAGCACGGAGCCAGTAGGAGAAACAATAGAATTACCACCACCACTGGGATCAAGGAATATGCCCAAGCCACCCAGCCACCGAAGATGCCATATCCCCAGTCTCCCCATGTGTTGGTTCCGTGTTCATCCATATGCAGCTGTTCAGCAACGTCCTTCATTTTACTAATCATCCAGGAGATGTTACCATGCTGGGCATCATTGTGGGGCACATACATACAACATTCTTTGCCAATCATCGCGCACACCCCCCCTTCCGTTGTTAGGAGGATGTCTAGTACCAATCTGTTTTGTGTCGTCATGAGTCGCAGAGCAGTTAGTTCACCACGCATGGGTTCCAAGGCTGCTACAGTGAGGTTTACGAAGGTAGCCAATCGATAATGCGTGACCTCTAGTTGGTTCCACGGCTGGGTAATGCCATATTGGGGAAACAATGCATGCCCAAACTTTGACAATTTCGTCCTTAATTGGTGTTCCGGTGGTGGGAAGCCGTCATCATCCTCATTAGTGTTTCGTTTGCAGCATATTAAAATAGTTTTATTCAGGTACAGAATTCTCACCGGGACCTTTAGCTGGGTTATAGTGCATCTCCCAGTCCATGACACCAGTAAGTAAAAATACAAAGTTTCTCCGCGAACCCAATACCACTCGAGCACTGGGAGACTCCCCACCCACGTTGGATGGATAACACAACAGTTGGAATGGTTACAGGTGTAGTTCGCATCATATGGTCCGTATGTCATCTGACATTCAGCTTCAGCTTCAGTGACCACAGAGAGGACTGCTAATATCGTATATGCTTGTTCTAGATTCGTAAGCTCTTCCCAGGGGTGTCTCTTGATGAGTACGTCTTTGACTACCACTACGGGTCTGCCGTGTGAGTTGTTTTCCCCTCACAGCCACCAGTGCTGATTGACAAGTGTCGATCTCGCTGAGTGATACTGGTTTTAGGTGTAGTGCTGCTTCCTCTCTCAGGAGCCAGCAAACAGCATCCCACAGTTTCATTCCCTACTCTTCAGAGGGGGGAACTGGTTCAGGGCTCAGTCCTTCCTTCTCTGGTTGTTCTGTTGGCTCTGGAACTCATTTAGAGTGGCTAGAGTGAACCCACGTCACCCTTCCTGTTGTTTTCACAGCCATGTGAGTGGTGAGAAGCACCTGAAATGGTCCCATCCACCTGGGCTTGTTCCACTTGGTCCGTCTGTAGTCCTTGACCACAACCCAATCACCTGGCTGGAGATCGTGCAATGGTTCCTCCGCTGGTGTTGGAAGAGCGTCCTTCACCTGCCTATGGATAGAAAATAAAGCAGATGACAAGGTTGCACAGTAATTCAACATCATTTCATCACATAACGCCTTGTCTAGAGAAGGAGGTACCACGGGCCCTACTCCCGTGTATGGTGGTCACCCGAACAGAATTTCAAATGGCCTGAGGCTGTGTTTTGGTCTTATGCACATCCTCATTTGTGTAAGTGCCACTGGAAGGACTTTTGTCCAACTTAGTCCTGTTTCAGTGCACGCTTTACTCAGTTTATTTTTTAGAGTGCCATTTTCTCTTTCTACTGCTCCAGCACTTGCTGGGTGGTAGGCACAGTGTTGTCTCAGATCAATTCCTAAGTGCGTGCCAATCTGCTTCAGCACTGCGCTGACAAATGGTGTACCATTATCACTAGAAATTTTGCGTGGAATTTCCCACCTAGGAATTATGTCTCTTAATGGTGCCATTGCTACTGCATCAGTGTCCCGTTTTGAAGTGGGAAATGCTTCTACCCATTTAGAGAACTTGTCTATGATTACTAGACAATACTTCTTTCCCTCACTAGGTGTCAGTTCAATAAAATCCATCTGTAAGTGTTCAAATGGTTGTTGTGGTGTAGGGTGTGCTGCTTGTTCCATTTTCTTACCACGCCCTACATTGTGTTGTGCACAGATAACGCAACGCTCACAAAAATTTTGAGAGTAGATTGAGAATCCCTTAGTAAACCACCTTTTATTAACCTCTGCTATCATTCCCCCTTTTGACATATGGGTCTTCCCATGTGTCAACTAAGCAAAGTAGGGGAACATGTACTTAGGTAAGCAGGGACGGCCCTGTGGGCATGTCCAAACATCTCGTTGGGGTGTACAGCCCGCTCTGCGCCATAGAGACTTTTCTTCTGGTGTCTCGCTCTGCTGCAGCTCAGTCAGCTGCAGTGGGGGGTGACAGGAAGCTGTAAGCAAATGTGGTTAGAGGTTTGTGGTTCACCGGCTGCCTGCTTTGCAGCTGCATCTGCTTGCGCATTGCCTAGAGAAACAGGGTCATGGTTATTACTATGAGCAGAACATTTTCACACAGCAATCTCCTTTGGGAGTAGGATTGCATCAAGAAGATCAGACAGAAGCTGGTGGTGTGCTATGTACGTTCCTGAGCTAGTGAGGAACTTTCTATGTTGCCAAATTTTGCCAAAATCATGTACAACTCCAAATGCATAATGGCTATCTGTGTAAATGGTCACTGTTTTGTCAGCTGCCAATTTTCATGCCTCTATGAGGGCACAAAGTTCAGCTGCCTGAGCTGAGTAATCAGGAGGCAGTGTAATCTTTTTCAGGATCTCAGGTTGTTTCACTACTGCACATCCCACCCTATTCTTGCCTGTGTCTGGGTCTCTAGATGCAGATCCAACCACAAAGAGGACTAGCTCTGGGTTTTGCAGTGGTTCATCTTTCAAATCAACCCTAGGGAAGAAAGATTCATTAGTTAGTCCCACGCAGTCATGTGGTTCGCCGTCCTCCTCTGTTGGGAGAAGAGTGGCTGGATTAAGCACAGTACAGTGTTTAATTGTGATATTAAGCATGTCTAATAGCACTGTTTTATACTTTAACCACCGCTGTGTTGACAGGTGTGATGTCTTTTGTTCCAGCAGGACGAGGGAGACCAAGAGAGTGAGATCAGTATACCCTACTATGTCTCTGGAACACGAGACAGCTTTTTCCAAGGCCACTACTGCTCTTAAACACAGTGGAAGTCCTGCCGCTACTGGATCCAATTTTGCTGAAAAGTAGCCTACTGGTCTCAGCTTGTCACCATGCTTCTGCAAAAGAACAGATGACATACATCCTTTTTTCTCATCAACAGTTTGCACAAATGGTTTTTGTGGATCAGGCAAACCTAATGTTGGAGCGGTTTGTAAGGCTAATTTAAGGTTATTAAAGGCATCCTCTGCCTCATTCGTCCATGTAACGTGTGAGTGTGCATTCAGCCCTGTTACATACGCTATTTCTCTCAATGGAGCTTCCATTGACAAGTAATTAGGAATGAAAGCCCTGCAGTAGCCACACATTCCCAAAAAGGAAGCACCTTCCTGCACCTGTTTCTTAGTTACAGGCTTCGGAATTTTCTGTATTGCTGCAACTCGATCTGTGGAAAGAGTTTTGCCATTTTCAGTTATGTCATGACCCAAAACGTGCACTTGTTGTTGAACAACCTGTAATTTAGACTGGCTCACTTTATGCCCTTCCTGGGCTAGGTGCTTTAGCAATAGAATGGTGTCAGTGTGAGAGGTGCCAGGCTATCCCTCAGATATTGATTGTAAATCGTGGGTTACTTGCAATAACCCTGACATAATCTGGTAAATGTGTACGGTTTACCATCAAACTGAAATGCAAACCAGTATTGGCTATCTGGATGAACTGGGATGCTAAAAAAAGCATTGGCTAAATCGACAACGGAGAACCACTTACTGTCTGGAGGCACCTGAGCTAAAATCGTGTGTGGATTTGGGACATCAGAAGCCCTTTGTTTTACCGCCGCATTTACTGCTTGGAGGTCTTGAACGAATCGCCAATCATCAGGTTGCGGTGGCTTTCTAGCTTTTTTTACAGGAAAAATTGGGGTTCTCACCGGTGAGTCTGTACATGGGACAATTACATCTGCCCTTCGTAGTGATTCAAACACTGGCCTGATGCCCTCAATGGCATCGGGCTTGAGTGGATACTGTGCCTGTCTGGGCCTGTAATCTGACTTTGGTGTTATCACAACAGGCATTGCCCCCTTAATCAGACCCACATCATGTTTGCCTTTTGCCCATACCTCGTCAGGAACCTCTTTCAACCGTGGGTGGATTTTCACCACCGGTTCGTCACCTGTTAGAAGGGGAAAAAGAAACACTTGCCCCGGACTGGGGTCTTCAATTAATGAGACGCTGCGCTGGGCACGTGCCATTATTGTATGTTTTTGTTGAAAGACTCCCAATTTCTCGTTGTATGCCACGGAGGGATCCTTGGTGGGCTCCCACCCGTGTGTGATGCTATTACAAAGCTTCACCCATCTACCCACCTCTCTCCAGTCCCAATCAGTGGGCTTCGCCAGAGAGATGTGAGGATCAGATCCCTGCATATCATACAAAGGGCATTGGCCTTCCCTGAGAGTCACAGAGTAGGCACAGAATTTTTTTGACCAAAACATACGTGTTAATGTCAATGAATCATTTGTCTGAAAGTCTTTAAACCATTTCTGTTCATACGGGCCATCAGGGCCTTCAGTTATGTGTGCTGTACAGTGTAATTCTAATTCAGACATATAATCAGTATCTAATGAGTCTATTCTGGACCGTGTCAAACTCATTAGGTGATTAGTCACGTTCGTGACTTTATCTGGATTCAGTTTCCACTCGTATACATAGAGGGGCATTTCAGGACTATATTTGACCAACTTGGGTTGACCTAACTGGACATGCAGTCCAGAATCTGATGACTTAAGGGAAATGTGTAATTTACACATTAAATCTCGTCCCAGTAAATTTACAGGACATCCAGATGAAATTAGAAATGGATGGGTAGTTTGTAAGCCTGTGTGTGTAACACAGGTGAGTGGCACAGAGAATGGCTCTGTTGCCACATGACCAGTCGCTCCCACTGACCTCAGGCTATCTGTGGACAGTGGTGGTGTTGGTATAATCGCCCCTTGCTGTATAACTGAGTGTCCTGCTCCAGAATCTACCAAAAACTTTAACCTCTGATTTCCCACCCACAAATCAATACATGGTAATTTAAGGAAAGGTGCATTAGCATATTTAACATATAATTCACTTAAAACTTCCTCATCGTTCCTTTCCCTACTTTCAATGTCTTTGCTAAAACCTATCTCTGGCTTTTGGCTTGTGTTTGTTGTTTTTTGTTCAACGTGTGTTAGTACATCAGTGTGTGTCTTATCTACTTCATTGGGTGTAGTATGTATTCTTACCCCACCCCGTTCCAGCGAAGTCCCTTCGCTGGCCTCCGCCCCTCAGTCTGCGTGGCGGTTACCTTCTGGCTTGTACGTGTTGCTATCAGGTCGATAAGGGCAGTCTCTTATAAAATGGCCTTCTTCACCGCACTCGAAACAGGCCCCTCCTCTTCCTCTTCCGAATCCCCCTCGTCTTCTGCCTCTTCCTCGTCCCCTGTTCTCTCCCTCAGCCTCTCCCTTGAGCTGGAACATAGCCTTGGAACACTGTGAGAGTGGCAGCATGCAGGTCGTTGGCCTTCTTGTTTGCACATACTGATTTTTGTCATGTCCATTCTGACTGGGAAAGCTGTCTTAAAACGGTCTTGCAAGTCCTTTATGGTGTTGAAATAAAGCACTTGAGCTAGGTCTCGGTTTTCCCAGTCAGTTGAGGCTGGGCGACGATTATCTTGTGGCCAGTGGGGAGAGATCTCTGACCAGTCCACTCCCAGACGAATCATTAACAGACGACGTAATTCATCTGTGGTAGGGCGGAACTCCCTACAGAAAA
>JAQMYM010005034.1:0-11457 GCA_030014255.1 Parauchenoglanis ngamensis
GTTTCCTCCCACAGTCCAAAGACATGCAGATTAGGTCAGCTGGCTACTCTAAATTGCCCATAGGTGTGAATGCGAGCATGTGTGGTTGTTTGTCTTGTTGGCCCTGTGGTGGACTGGCGACCTTTTTGTTATAATATATACAGTATATAATATATATATTTCCATATATGGTCCATACGTTATTTCAGTATGAGTATATTAGTATATTAGACATAGTTATGATGTCTTCAGCATTGTTTTACAATGTAGAAAATTGTCAAAATAAAGAAAAACCCATGAATGAGTAAGTGTGTCTCCAAACTTTTGACTCGTACTGTATTTGCATATACACTGCCCCTTGTCTTGCACTTCTAGGTAGAAATGCCCCAAATTACTTAGTAATTAAGATAAACAGGTAAATGGACAATACCTAAACAATAATATGCCTTAAACACTGCTCATATATCAGTTAGTGTATTATTTTTTCAAGGGGTTATCATGTTTTTACACATGCAAACAGGGCCTGAGAAATCTGTATATATCAGATCTGTAAATAAATCTGTATATCAGAGAGCGATGTGATTTATGAAAGCTTGTAATGATACTAGTAATCGTTCCTCTCACCTCTGTTATGGGAATAAATGTGAGTTTGTTGGCTGTACACAGTGGTGTGGTTCTTGTTCTGAGGTCCAGCAGGATCCTGTGGCATGTTGCTGCGTGCCATAGAGCTTACAACTGCAAGAAGAACATTATCACAATGCAATCATATTAAACAACACATTAACCATGGCTGTGACAGTCACGCATTGCTTAAATGCATTACTTGCATTATTTAAATGCATTACTTTTTTTAAATACATTTTCCATGAAATTGGACAACAGTTCAATCACATCACACACCCTTATTTCAGTTCATCAATACTTTCTGTTAAAATATGGGGGGGAAAAAATCTTTTTCTCCATCATAAAAACATTACCATTTGCATCTTTATTAAAGTTTATTAAATAGAATTTGGGCTGTAATGACCAGTTTACTCCTTTACTCTTTTATTTTCTATCTATACCCATGAACATGAATCCCAACCACCAAGAATATTACATATTAGTTTAATAGCTAACTTAAATATCATCTCATACTACTTGGGATGTTATCTACCATCAAAAACTTACATAAGAATGTCAATAAAATGCAATTAAAATGCCATAAAACTGGGTACTGCACATAAAATGTAAACTTTTAATGCTTTCACCTTAGACAGAACCTAGAGTTTTGACCAACATACTGTGGGTTTCCTCCAGGTTCACAAGTTTCCTCCCACCTCCCAAAAATATGCCAGGAGGTGAACTGGCCATTCTAAATGATTTCTAGGTGGAAATGAATGTGGGGATGATTGTATGTGTGTGATGCCCTTCAATGACCCAGATCAGGATAAAGTAGGTACTGAAGATGAATGAATAATGAATGAATGAATATGTTAATAAAGCAAACAAGTTTCATACGCCATTAGATCTCCTGGGTGACTGGAGGACTTGGCAGGTTTTAGCATAGAATTCCCCCACGTTTGCTTTTCTAAGAAGCAACGATAGATGTGTGATGTGATGTCTACAACCTGTCTGACAGGAAGGATGTAAACACAACCAAAGAGACTAAAATGAAACTCCACTTTCTTGCTGGTAATTTATTTCATTATATTTTATTGTATTATTTCACCAGATACTTCCACATTATTAGTAAGAACAGCACTGATCAGTGCATCTTTAATGGAGAGCATATCGCATGTAAAAATAGACCAAAAGCAGAAAAACAAACCATCCACGTTGTTCAGGGGTCTATGTATGCTCCAGTGATCTTCTACATTCACCTGCAAAAACATGAACAGACAAGTTTATGACTTTAGACTTATCTTCTAATCAGTTATGACTTTTGTCTTATCTTCCAAACAATTATATGGACATTAAGCAATATGCCTCACATTGCTTGAGTAAATTATATTAATGACTCAGACATTTTCTGCACTTAATCACTGTATTTAGCCATTTAATACGTTATAAGCATGCTGGTTGCCTCCTGTTATTACAAATAAAGTACACCGGACACCTGACCATCACCTCCATATGTCCTTGTTGAACATCCCATTCCAGATTTATTCCCCCTTTTGCTGTTATAACACACTCCACTCTTCTGGAAAGGCTTACCACTAGATGTTGGAGCGTGGCTGTGAGTATTTGTGTTCATTCAGCTATAAGAGCTTTAATGAGATCAGGCGCTGATGTTAGGTGAGGAGACCTGGTGTGCAGACGGAGTTGCAGTTCATCTTGGAGGTGTTCAGTGGGGTTGAGGTCAAGGCTCTGTGCAGGACACTCGAGTTCTTCCACTCCAACCTTAACACACCATGTTCTCATGGAGCTGCTGTGTGCACAGGGGCATTGTCATGCTGGAACAGGTTTGGGCCTCTTATTTCCAATGAAGGGTAACTGTAACGCTACAGCACACAGAGACGCTCTGTACAATTGTGTACGTCTGACTTTATAGCAGCAGTTTGAGGAAGAGCCACGTATGAGCATAATAGTCAGGTGTCCAAATACTTTTG
Source organism: Parauchenoglanis ngamensis (assembly GCA_030014255.1). Lineage (NCBI taxonomy): Eukaryota > Metazoa > Chordata > Actinopteri > Siluriformes > Auchenoglanididae > Parauchenoglanis > Parauchenoglanis ngamensis. The sequence continues at coordinate 2,571 of JAQMYM010005034.1, forward strand.
GTCATATAATGTAGGGGTAACAATTTCTATGGACGCTATATCAAAAAAATTTGTTGTCCATTATATAAAGACAGGATTTACAGTATTTCATTGTTCACTTACGTTGAATGAGAGAGATGATGGTATTTCAGTCTCCTCTGGACTTCTCTGGACTTTCTCCTCTGGAGTCTTACTAGAGTTGTGTAATTATACAGACATTCTCAGCAGTTGTACTAGCAAAATTTAATGTTGAATGAGTGTCTGGAACCAAAATGCTTATCTTCTTGAAAAACAAAACTGCTGCTTACACCATATTACAATTATTTATGGGGCATTTAGCCTGAATGTATTCCATGTACTGTATTACATACATGCATTCACACATGTTCTATACTTCAAAATATAGTGATTACGAAGAACATTTTTGGGTCCACCCTTTTTGAAAGTGCAGGACTAACAGAGTGTAAATATGGGGCAAGATTATCAATAGTACACCCAGGAATTGCAGTAGAATGTCGTAAAACAGTTCACTTTCAGCATATTTTTAAAATAGCAACATCTTGTTACATATTAAAACAATCATAAAAGGAAATTAATGTCCTGTGTCATTTTGCCTAACCAGGTAGAATGCGAATTAATTTAATATGCTGTCATGTTAAAAATATGTTTGGATTTATCCAGCTTAACGAGTTACTTAAAATGTGAGCAAAATGATGTTAGGCTGGGTTCATTTCTTAACAGCATTTTAAATTTTAAAAAGGCCCAACAGGAAGGACAATACAACTGGGGACAGATTAAAAAAACAAGAAACTGCAAATACAAATATTAATGAATATAAATATTCAGGGAAAATAAATTAAATAAAGTTTGACTTATTTTTTTTTTAAACGTTGTATACTTTGTTGTATACGTTGTATACTGTGATTTTATTTTATGGGCCGTACCACCTGGGGACTAGCAGAAACCCGTATATACATAAACAAGAAAGTGGCAAGAGAATGCATAAACTTTATATTACTATATTTGTAACCCAACAGCTACACAGTAAAAATTGAATGTAAATTTCACTGGCAGAAGGATTGCCAGGTGCTGTAATATTTTATAGTATAAAATAACACATAATCCAGCTGATGTTGGATACAGCTGAGCTGAAGGTCTTGCTCAAGGAGCCAACCATGGCAGCTTAACAGGGCTGGGACTTGAACACATGACCTTCTGCTTGGTAACTCAAAGCTTTAACCACTGAGCCTCCATAACTACAGAGTCAGCCGTCTCTGCCAGTGAATTAACTTACATTTTTCTACAGTGTACAATGCTTCGTGCAAGACCTTCATAACTTTCAGCTGCTAGGTTTCCACCAATGGACCAAATGTATATTTGTAGTGCAATGTTTTAATGTTTTATTTATAGTGTATACTTAAGTGATACAAATAAATTAAAGGCTTTCTATCCAAGAAACAATATGAACATTGATGATAACAACCAACAAAATCTTTACAGGTGTTAAAGAGATCACAGTTGTGATAATGCATCTTCTGTGGCAAACTTTTTCAAAACAGGACAACTTGTAAATAGTTACGTTTACGTTTTAAGCCACATCTAAACGTCATACAGATATAATCATAACCTGCAAAACATCTACCATATGCACTTACCTGAACCAAACCAACAGCATTCCACTACCAACAACAACAACAACAGCATTCCACTACCAAGAACAACAAAAAGATAGAGCAAGAGTCTCTTCAGCTACGCATGCTCTAGCAGGAGGTCCAATGGCAATCACTGCTGTTTAGTTCTTGGAAGCCCCCAGGGACTTCCTGCTTCTCTGTTAGAGAATCTCACACACCTGAGTCAGGTGATCAAAGGATATGGAGCAGTGAGTGTTTTTTAATCCCAAAGACACATCAAAGGACACCCAAAGTCCAGCCCCAAGGCCAAATGTGACTCACAGGCAGATATTAACTGACTTGTGGCTTCTTGCTTAGAATGTATTTACTAATTTTTTACTTTACTTTACAGCTTTACTCATTAATCTGTCCATCCATCCATCCATTAGCTATATCGCTTATCTATTGCAGGTCATGGAAACTGGAGCCAATCCCAGCTGACTTCAGGGGTAACTTAAATTGACATTGACATTTCAATTGACATGCAAATTTTTGTCATGAGCCAAATTTTCACACAGATTGCTCAGTGGGATATAGACTACTATAAATCAGTATAACTGCAGTGAGAAAATCAGGGATTACCTGAAACAGGTGGTGCAGAGTGTGTATAGTGCGATGTAGACAATGAGGAAGACGATGGAGATAATAGTGATGTCTAAGGAGGAAGTGTGGCCTGTCATCCAACCCAAGACTGAAGCCATAGCACTCCATACAGCCCCTAAAATGACTACATATGAACAAAATCAAGACAGAGGAGACAATTTTACAGCCAGTCAAAGAAATCTGAGCTGAAGATCAGGTTGTTAAAAACTCTACAGCACACAAGACTGTTCAACTATCAGGAACTGATATAAATAGGATGTAGGAGAAGGATCTAGTAAATATGTCTGTATATGTGAAAATGTGCAGTTGATTTTACAAAACTGTATTAGCACATGACTTGTCAGTAGTTACTACATATGAACAGTAATGCTAGCTCTGTAGAAAAGTAAGGCGTTATATTCATATGCATATTACTAAGTAATTACTTACAGTAAATAATTATGAATTATACAGTAAGTAAATAGGAAAGGCACAGTACTGTGCAAAAGTCTTGAGCCACCATTATTTTTTTAGTACAAAGTTTGTTATAGATATTTATTTTATTAAGTCTGCATTACTGAGTGAGTACAAAAAAACATTTTAGATTTCCAAACATTACTTTTCCAAAAAATAATCTGCATTTGAAAAACGTTTGTATGTCAGTAAAGAAAGCAACATATTGCATGAAAGAGCACTTTTCAGACAAAAAACATAATGAAGGCTGCTAGGATTTGTATGCAAAAAAAGAAGCAAAGGTTAAAGAAACCACCCTTAAGCCTTTTCCCCAAGGTTTCCTTAAAATATTCACTTAAGTATTTAAGGATTTCTCCTTATCTTGGTCTTATACTTAAGGTATTCCTTAAAAAACATTGCACAAAAGAACTTAACCACAACATGGCAATAAATTAAGTAAATGAATGCATCCTGAGAAGTTTCTTTAATTTTATAATTCATTTTCATTGCAGTTGTTTTATGTGTGCTGTTATTCACAGATCTAATTTATGTTTTAGTATGTGCTTTAATTTTATTGTATTCCTCCTCTGAACAATTTGGCTTTCTTGTCTATTTTCTTCCCTTTTTTTTTTTTTTTTTACAATAGGCCAACTTGTGAGGGAATAAAAGTTGAGAAGATTACAGGTATCACAAGCAAGTATGAGTTCAAGCAAACAAAAATCTCTTTCAATACAGTAAATCCTCTAACATGTTTCTTTAACTAAGGAAACCTTTTAAGGGATTCGGTGCATCACCTTTTAGTAAATCCCTCAGCTGAGGAGAAATTAAGCCTTAATTGTCATACCTAAGGGAAAAATTTAAGGTATTTTGTGCGACCGGCCCCGGGTCTCCAGGCGTAAATATTGGCACTTGCTTCAGCCGCAGTTCTGATATTTGCCACTTAATAACTGCACCCATGCCAATCGGGTTCATACTAATCATTATGGAGCTAGATTTACTACCTGATACGATGGACATTGGTTTAAAGGTTTGGTTTTCTGCTGTGTTTAAAGTTTACTGTATAGTTTGTTTACCATAGCAGTGTACTGTGTAGTTCAGAGTCTATTGTATAGTCTGTTGTGTGTGTTTATTGTACTGCCACTGTGGTACTCATCCTCTTGTTGGACATCTCATGTTGCCCCAAGTTTCATTGCTCCTAATTGTTATATTGGTATGTGATGAGAGGAATGCCGAAAAATCCTGCTTTACTTGACTCAACTCAAATTGACTTTTTTTCTTTTGTTTTTGTTTTGATTATTTGACTTGTGTGGTTTATTATAATTATAAAAAAATAAACCAATGCAAGTGTTAGTTACTTTGTTACCTTTTTTGGGTGTAGTAATGTCAAAGTTCATTCATGTTAAATAATATAAATTAAGGGAACATTGATATAAAGGGATACACTTTTATCCTGCATACATTTGGTATGTCTGGTTATATGTATATATGTTATAGTTTATATGTGTCTAGAATTCACCATTTTAATGGAAAACAAATGATTTGTATGTTTACAGTAAGCTTTATGAAATGTCATTGGGATTTAGGTGATCGAGTAACCCCTAGGGTGCTGATATAACGCATTCAATTCATGTCCAATTGGATATATAAAGTCTGTATAGATGTTAATTAAACACTGGTGATTTTGCTGTATGCATCACAACAAGAAGACAACCCTCTCACATTCCAAGTCACACCTCTGATTTAGGTGAACACAAAGAGAAAGACACACGTCAGTAAGTTAATGGAAAACAACATATAGATATAAATGCAATAAGAAAGCCAGTTCCATTGTGCTTCTATTTTGGCAACTTGCTCAACTCTCATAAGTACATTCACATACCATGTTAGTCCTGTGTTAGGATGTGTTAGTAATTAGAAAAAGAGATTTATCTTCTATTATGCTGTTTGGACTGTAGCCTAACAAAAGACAGTTCCCAGAGCAAATCTTACACATTTAACATGTATTAGTTCTGTTTGTTGTACACGCTACTGAACAGAAACATACAACACTGAACAGCATAGACAATTTTGCCTAGTTTAAAAAGTGCTAGAGTTGGTCAGAGAATTGTGTCTTACCCGAATCCTCAGTGACATCAGGATTAGCTTCGCCTGTCACTGCCACCACCCTGTGTGACTCGTCTGTCAGTGTTTTGGCTGCATACTTTCTCGTCCCAGACTGCAGAGTCAGTCATAGCTCGCCACTCCTACCTGTTTGTTGTGTAATCTTTTAGAGTCACTGTCATTTGATTCAGTGATCAAGGTGAAGGTGTTAAAAATGTTTTACAGCTCCCATTTAAAACATTGTTTCACAATTATGGGAATAAGTCAACTTACTCATGAGTTACACATCATGTTTTTCCTGCTCCTAGCATACCTGCCTCAACTCATCAACTCATCAAATTAAATCTGTTCATGAGTTTAAAAGTAAAAGTCACACTGCAGGGGAATTTGGCAAAGAAACCACTGGCTGGTAAACATGAAAATAGTCAATACAAATGAATAATTAATGCACAAATTCAGGTCATTTCCTTTCATTTCTCATGCAGGCCAGGTTTCTTTCTGGATATCATTATACCAGTCATGATATCATATTTTAAATGAAATCTTGACGCCCTCTAGTGGATCATACAGATATACCATGTTATTACACATCACCTTTTATACTATTGTGCTTCTGACTTACCTGGAAAGTGGGATTTCAGCTTAAAATGGGAAAAAAAACATGGCTGTGTGATGTATATTTTTCTCCTCCAATGTTATAAATGGTTCCTCCTCCAGTGAAAAGTTATAGAATCACTATATGAATATGTGAATATGTCTGTGTGTTTGAGATGCCATTTTGATTTGATGTCACTTGCTGATCTCAGAGGAACTCACCCTGATCTCGGAGGAACTCAGCCTGAACTCGGAGGAACTCACCCTGATCTCGGAGGAACTCACCCTGATCTCAGAGGAACTCACCCTGATCTCGGAGGAACTCAGCCTGATCTCAGAGGAACTCAGCCTGAACTCGGAGGAACTCAGCCTGAACTTGGAAGAACTTACCCTGATCTCGGAGGAACTCACCCTGAGTTGAGGAAAGTTCTGAATACAGCATATATTAACTGTTTGAAAAGATAGATTCCTTAATCTAAGTTCCTTAATCTACATTAATACCTAATTGTAAACCTCAGGACAAATGAACCAAATGAAATTCCACAAGGAAAGTATCAATCATATCCACACTGCTTAGAATGAGTCATTAATAACATCTTTAATGTGTGTTCAGATTTGAGTATTATAGACCGGAGATGAGTAGGAACAATAAAGAGAAATATGTAATGCCTGCATGATATCTCTATACAAACTACAACTACAGTACTGTTTTGAACAATAGAAGGTATTTTGATTTTCCTCCTGGAAAAACCCAAGCCTGTTTTCTCAAAACTATGGTGTTAGGAACATAAACTATATGGCCAAAATTATGTGGACACCTGACCTCACATTCATATGTGCTTGTTGAACATCCCATTCCAGATTTATTCCTCCTTTGCTGTTATAATATGTTCCACTCCTCTGGAAAGGATTTCCACTAGATTTTGAAGCGAGGCTGTGGGGATTTGCATCCAGTTTATCCTAAAGTTGTTCAGTGGGGTTGAGGTCAGGGCTCTGTGCAGGACACGCGAGTTCTTCCACTCCATCCTTGGCACAGGATTTTCATGGACCTCATGAACGTTGTGGAACAAGTTTGAGCCTCTCAGTTCCATTGAAGGGAAACTGTAATGCTATAGCATACAGAGACATTCTGTACAATTGTGCGCTTCCAACTTTGTGGCAACAGTTTGAGGATGGAACACATATGGGTGTGATGGTCAGGTGTCCACATACTTTTGGCCATATAGTGTAACTGGTATATAACTGGTATATAACTATAACATATAACTGGTAAGAGCAAGTACCCAGTTAGCTGGCACTGATGTGCTCAGAGATGATTTTCCAGTGTTACCCAAAAGTGTTAAATATAGAGTTGAATTAATGCTGTAAAAATATGATTTAACACTAAAGGAATCAATTGCATAAGAGAGTTGAGATTCAACACCTACAGAGTTACGGCACCACACTCTGGTGTTAAGCAGAGATAATATTTAACTATGCATAAAGTTATTTTAACTCTGCATCCAAGTTGTATTATTAACACTTAAGAAAGTGCTAAATTAACACTGCAAACATTGAGGCAAAATAAATACCAGCATAGTGTTAAAAATGAAATCTCTCTGAATCAATTTAACACTATATAAGTTGCTGAACAGTGTTGTTGAGACTCTCTGAGCTTCACCGCTCACTGTGGTTGCTACATACTCTTGCAGTTTGGATAAATGTGATTATAAGCACCAATAATGTGCAATAAAAAAATAACAATATGATTTTCATACTGCTGTGTCTACAAGAAGGCAAGACGTTGCACCATTTAATAGCATGAAACGATCTACTTCATTTAATTTCAGACTTGTTTATAATTTATAGTTTCATCTGGGATTCACAGTGGAGATGGTTTTGAGCTTCATTACCACTTCATTAGTACAATTGCAAACCTATTTCAAAATTAGTACTCCGCATCACATGGAAAAAACACCGTCAGTTTGCAAAATACGAATGTACATAAGATACTTTTCCCCCAGAGTCAATATAGCTTTCTTTCTTGACCACTCAGCTGAGGTAATAGCAATCCTTTAGCCTGAAAACAGTACATCATGACTAAAAAGTTAAAATAGTGTTCTTTTTTTCTTTATCAGCTGGCTGAGGTAACAACGAGTCTTTTTAATAACATACAGTACATTCCAACTAAAAAGAAAGATCAAACTTACAAAGAAATCATGTCATGTTCAAGCAACCAAAAACCTGTTTACACTTATTTTGATGGATATGTTTCTGCTAAGTGAGAGCAGGGGAACATTCTTGACATTCTGAGGTAAATCTGATTAACTAATCTGATCTGATCATTTCTCCATCCAGCATCTGACAGGCTCTTTGGTAAAAACCAGTCTCGCAAAATAAAACTGACTCCTTTGTTCACACATTCCTCCTGATAGCCACTAAAGCCAAATCTAGCTTTATTCATTTGTTCTTTTGCAGTGATTAATTAGGCCCAGGCTGAAAAGGATTAGAAGGAAATATGCCACACAGACCCATAAATGCATAACGCCAGGAACATTGGCTGAGCAATAGATTAGACAGACTGGTCTATATGTGAGATACTGAAATATGTAAACTGACCAAAAGTACACGAAACTGATTATGATTGGGGAATTTGTGCAATCAGTGCTAGGTTTTCAAATACCCTTCAGTACATGATGACCTTTAGTGAGTCCTCAACATAACTGTCATTGAATAAATGTTATTGAATAATAATAATTTACATACACTATATGGCCAAAAGTACAGTTTGTGGACACCTGACCATCACACGTGTCTGTGCTTATTGAAAATCCCATTCCTGATTTACTCCCCCTTTGCTGTTATAATGCACTCCACTCTTCTGCAAAGTCTTTCCACAAGATGTTGGAGCTTGGCTGTGGTATCTGTGTTCATTCAGATACAAGAGCATTAGTGAGGTCAGGTGCTGATGTTGGGTGAGGAGGTCTGAGGTGCAGTTGGTGTTAAAGTTCATCATAAAGGTGTTTGGAAACTTGAGTTCTTCCACTCGAACCTTGGAATGTTTGAACCTGGAAAATTTCCAGCAAAGGTAAATTGTAATGCTGTAGCATCTATACACTTCTGCACTTCCAATTTTGTTTGCAACATTTTGGGGTTGAACCACAAATGGGCATGATGGTCTGGTGTCCACATACTTTTGGCCATATAGAGTGTAACGTATTCAGTCACAACTCTTTTCAAGTTTTGTATTATCAGTGAGTTGTACATTAAAATGTGATGTGTCCATTCTTGGATCAAACTCATGTAAGCATTAGAAACATAAGCAAACACATGTAAGGGTTCCATTCATTCTCAACCCAGATAGCACCTTCTAATTCTAAGCTCACGTATGAGCATGCATGGCCTTGTATAGATAGATCTGTTCTCTTTGACAGATTATCACAAGACATATTCTTGATGTGTGTAACTTTCACACAATGCCAATAAGATAAAATACTCAAAATGGGGCTTTGTTATGTGTTATGTTAATG
>JAQMYM010005035.1:0-11450 GCA_030014255.1 Parauchenoglanis ngamensis
TATGTTATCTATGTTCTGTTGTGAATAAAATATTGGCTCATGTGATTTGAAAGTATTTTAGTTTTCATTTTATTCAAATTTAAAGAACGTCCCAACTTTTCTGGAATTCGGGTTGTAGAAATGTGTGGTGTAAAGACTTAAGATGACTCATAGCATATCATCAGTTATTGGGCAGACTTTCCCATGGCAGCTGAAACAGTAGCGGTGCCATCCAGCTGTTTGTGGAGTCCTGAAAGAATTCTCCACTGTCTCAAGTAATGAGAGATCCTCCATTGATAGTGCAAGCTTGTTGTCATTTTTAATTTGATAGATAACTAATCTGTGCAGATCTTCATGATTTGCACTTTGGAGTTTTTTTTATTTGGGGTGTAGCTAAAAGGAGCTGATTAGAGAAGCTAGGTTTCTCTTAGACTGTCAAAGTGGTTCTCACATGGAGGAAAGTGGCTGAGTCTGCCATTCTCATGGATGGATGTCTTCATACTAGTGACTTGAAAGAGGCTATGTTCGCAGCCAGGCACACTTTACCAACTATTACCCAGCTTTTGGGCATACACTTCATCCTTAGGTCTGGTGATTTGTCTGTGTACTTTGTCCACTCTTAATATATATCCCATCCTAACAGCAGCAGGATCTGAGCATTAGAAACTAGTTGTGGTATTTCATGAGCTATGGTTCTGAGATGATGGAGGGCATGTGCAGGGGCTTGAGTAGGAATTTCATCTCTATTGTTCGGAATCAAGTGGCCCCCCAGAGTGTGGGAAGATTAAGACTAATGGCACCATCTGGAGATTCAGTGAAATAGCCTGTACCTCAGTGGCCAGCTGCCTCACCCACACCGGAGCAGGTTTTTAGAATGTATGGGAATGTGGGGTCATTTATGCTGTGCATGTCAAAAAAAAACTCTGAACATGCCAGTGACCTGTTGCTTTGGTCATCCAGCATGGTGTACATTCTCTTGCCCTTGCTGTGATTGCCAGCTGGGTAAACTGTTACAATGCATATTTTAGAGCATGATTTGCCATTGAAGCATTCCCCACAGACTTCAGTGAATTCTGATATGACAGCAGCCCCTGGGGCTTCTTCTTTCTCCCTGCCATGCTCCGTAGGGGAAGAAGAGGACCTGGATGTCAAGCTACATGTTTGTATGATGTACAACACATAAAGCAGATATTGTGCTCCTTCAGTATTCTTTTTCGTTCCTCAATAGGCATTTCTCTGAAACCTCTGCACCCTTGTAGGGGCATGGTTTGTGATGCAAAGGGAATTTCTTGTCTGGGTTCTCAGCAGAGGGTAAGGAGGAGGAAGAGGAGAAAATTTCATCATCATCTACTTGTCCTGAAGCCCATATGCTAGTTTCTCCACTATTGGGTTAATTCCCCTTGTTGTGTCAAGATAGGAAAGGCCTGTTAGGTATCCTTCTTGTTTTGCAGACTCAAGCTCAGACAGAAATGAAACAGCTCCCTAAGCTTTTAGTGTTCTTTGGGTGCTATTTTAGGGAATTTTTCAAGCTCTGTGAAAAGAGCATCCTCTATGTCTTCTGGCAACCCGTACAACTCCTCCAACCTCTCCCAAAATGACCTAGAGTCCTGCAGATGGATCTCTCATGTTTACTGACTTAATGCAGTGTTCATGTTCAGCAGACTCTGATCCTAAATATCTAATTAATAAATCCATTTCATCTACTGCTTTAAGATCTAGGCTCTCAGTAGTGTTAATGAATGATGATTTCCATGATAAATAATTCTCAGGCTTGTTGTCGAAGTCTTGATAACATCAGCTGACATTATGCTAAATATTTCGCTAAGTCAGATGTGGCTATGTGTGAACTAGAATCCCAGGGCACATAAGGGCTATGGTTGTTGAACTGGTGTGAGTAGTCACGCAAGTCTCCAGCATAATGTTATTTGCTGTTCAGGGGGTGAGGGCAGCGCTGTCTGTCTCCAAGACCACTATAGGCATAAACAGAATGATTAGCTGGTTGCTGGATTTCTGGAGCTGGGGATTTACCTTTCCTTTCTTTGCATAATGGTGCATATGGGCATGTACTCATACCTTGAGTCTTTCAGTGAGTGCATGCATACTGACACATTCTTCCATACGTTGTCGTGCACTTTGCATAGGCATTATTGGTTTCCTGTTATCAATTGAAGGCTCAGAGTCCGCAACTGCAGCTTCCATCACTGCTGCTTCAGCCTTAGAAGCTTCTGCTTCTCTCTTCTTTTCTAGAGTATCAAGTATTGCCTCAAAACAAGCCTTCTCTATTTTCATTTCTATCTGTTTCTTCAAAAAGGCAGCTTTACCTGGACAGCATCAGCTTTTGTGTGTGCTTTGGCAACTGCCAGAGCAACATGTGATGTAGCAGAAAATTTACTTGAACGGAAGATTGTTTGACACATCTGTTGTATTCATGTGGATGCATTGTACCCAAGTCCTCGCTCATGATAGTGTAGTTGTCATACTGGTCTGAACACCAAGGTGACAATGCAGTCTGGTCATCAACAGCAACAAGTCTTCCTTTTCACTGTACTAGCCTCACACAACATCTAGCACCGTGAACCAGCAAGCCAAACACCTACACACAATAACTCACAAACACCGAGGGTGAAGTTCATAAAACTGGAACAGATACATGCACCAAATAAGTGCACAGTAAAGTGAATCTTACAAATGCATGTACATACAAAAAAGGTGTATACAAATGCACAAAATAGGCTACCAATTTCATGGTAAGTATGCGGTAACTATGAGCTCATCTAGTTAACTTAATTTCATAGCAAATGACATGTCATAAAAATATGATGACTAAGATTAATATCAACTAATGATTTAATTATCAACTTACAGGAATGCCTTCAAAGGGCCAACAAGGAAGTGCGCATGTTCAAATTCTATGCTTGAACTAACTTCTCAACATGGAAGTTCTCTGTTTAGTATCATAAAATGGTATTTAATTAAAAGTCCCCAAACAGTTCCAAACAACAAACGACTGCCAGGGCCGGTAAATAATGAATTATTCCAAATATACCTACCAAGCAATTAACCTGGAGCAATATTTATTTGTTGCTGAGTAGTCATTGAGTACTTACAATATTGTAATTTTGTCAGTGTGTCTGTTTGCGTGTCTTCTGTCTTGAAGTCAACCTAAAGTTAGCCTGCTAACCCCTTTGGACTTCAAAACCACTAGGGACTCAATGTTTCTGAGCAATCACACTTATAAATGCTTGCGTTTTATGATTGGTTCAGTTTGCGTTATTTTTAATATTATTTGTAAAACAACTTTAGTGTCTACTGGAACACAGAACAGCAGTTAAAAGCCCATTTAATAGTAGACCTGCAATCTCCTTAATCTCATAATGAACAGTAAGCTTTTGTAAGCTTGTTATGTCTGTGATTTTAATAAAAGGAGGCAGAGAATCTTTTTTCAGAAGTCTTGGCCCTTGACCAATGCCTCTGAAGTGAGAAACAACTTGAGACTGTAAAGCGAAGGGGGAAAAACATAACTTCATGGTCTTTTTCTTTCAGATCATTTGAAATCACAGAGTGTAACAATTGCTTTAGACAAGTCTTGACCTATTTTAAGACAAATGAAGTGGATTTGTGTATAATAAAGCTTTTAGAACACGTCAAATCCAGCAATGTACTTTATTTCTTTCACATTGTTTTATGTAAATACAAAATGCCACATGCAAAGATAAGGGGAGTGTGAAAACATAGCTGCAACAAATCCCCCATTCACATTTCCATGTTCATTTTGAGTGTTTTTTTTTTTTTATTTTGTAGGTTTAGGACATAATGGTGCTATTATCTTAGCCCTCAGGTCTACTATACCCAGGGACAGAATTTAAGGACAATCAAAGTTTAAATGAGGGTTTTAACTTTATGATTTAAATATCTGACCCCATTAAATATCTGACTCCAATATGTTTAATTAATTATCTGATTATTCTAACCACAATCACCCCTTGAATGAAGGAGGTTCTTTTAAGCAGTTTCTCTATCAATCCCTTTTGCTTTCTGAACTCACTCCAAAATAGCTCTCTCACTTGCCAACATGATATGCAATTACCAAGAAAGCCACCACTGCAGATCCTCATCCTACCAGTCACAGCTCCATTCTGGCAGCTAGGCAACAGCATCCAATCCACAACTGGCCCTTTGATAAAATGCTTTCTGTCTTTCAAGAGCATGTTCTATCTATCGTCTGTCAGATATCACCTCTTTCCCTCTGGCTGCCGGACAAAAAACAACCGCCAAAAGAAAACACAGATTCCACCAATACAGCACCTGCTGCCAAAGCAAGTGACCATCAGCAGCTGTAAATGGCCAGTGACCTGGTCCTGTCCACCTTGGTCTCTTTCCTAGGATTAGTGGTTAAGATGTTGGACTAGTGATCAGAAGGTTGTGAGTTCAAATCCCAGCACTGTCAAGTACCCTCTGCTGGGCCCTTGAGCTGAGCCCTTGACCCTCAACTTCTCAATTGTATAAATGAGAATGTATTTTCATTTGTAGAATGCATTCTAAATATGAATGTATGTATGAAATAAATGTAATGATTCCTCGCAGAGGATCCAAACTCTGGTGTTCCAGCATCTTCCTATGACAACCCCGACCAGGCTACCTGAGGAAGCAGCGCTTCTCCAGTTCTCCATTTACTAAATCACCTTTCAACATGTTTCGCATCAATTGTCTAGGCATTTATGAGAAAATATTCTGAAGCCATATATACTATGATAAGGCAAAAATGTCTTATCATAGATCTGTCTGCTCCCCATTCAATCGATGGCATTCAAAACATTAATAGCCTCATTCCCTCAGAGCCCTTTTCTCTTTTCTATGCTACCACTGATCACACAATTCAATTTATTAAAGCAGCAGGGAGAAGTGCCTGTTTAGGAAAAGCTGACATCATAGATGCCTTTAAAATCCTGATGCCTAAAAATAAAAAGGTCTGCATGAAATAGTTCTTCTAGATGAAGGGTGCACAAGTCATCCCTTATTAAACAAGTGGAATGGAATTTCCTTTTTCTATAATGACTGCATAGAAATGTCATCTAAATTGGAAATTTTCGCTGATGCAGCCCCCTCGATCAGGTGCGGTGGAATTTTTAAAAAGCAATGGTTTGCTGGTGTCTGGCCTAGAGAAGTCTTACCATACCATATCAAATCCTCAGTATTGTTCAAACTTTCTCCTATGGCGGGAGCTTCCACTCTTTAGGGACATCAATGGTCCAGGAAGAAAATCATGGTATTTTGTGATAATAAATCAATCGTTAACATTATTAATAAAGGTCACTCCTCAACCCTTTCATAAACAGATTACTGAGGTATCTAACAGGGTCATGTGTCAATTTCATATGTCATGTGAGCATTTCACCATTCATACAGTACACATTCCCACATAAAATTGCTGAGTGTTTGTCCAAAATTAAATTCTAGGAATTCAGATGCCTATTCCCAGATCCTGCTCCTAAAGGTTTGTCCTGCCCTTCCATCATTTTAACAGTACTAGACTAGATGACAATCTGTGATGTTACATGCATACAGCCTATCATTACATAAGAGCAAATTTTGCCAAAGCTACATTAAAAAATTATGACTCAGTCTGGTCAAATTTTTCTTGTTTTTGTCAAGCATTTTCAATGGCTATTTTCCCATCGAACCCCACCGTAGTATGTGCATTAATAGTCCAATGTTTTGAATCACAGAAATTACAGTCTGCGTCTATGAAAGCACTAATATCATGAATCCAGTTCTATAAGAGATGCTTGGACCCTTCAGCCCAAAGTCAACTTGGAAATTCTTTGATCAATCCTCTTCGCAAAGGCATCAAAATGGAAAGACACTGTTTATGATAAACTGTCACCATTCACGCTCTCTATTATTAACAAAATGGTGTCCTCGTTGAGATCGGGTCTCTTTAGCCCATACACAAATTCGTTTATAGAAGCAGTCTTTTCACAGCATTCTATGGGTTTTTGGGGTGTAGGGAATTTACAACTCGAACTAAGAATTTCAACCCTTCCTTGGACCTCACTATAGCAGATCTTACTATGCATTGCAGCTATTATTCCATTCACCATGTGAATTCAAGTATCTCATGTTTTGAATATGTTTATATATGTATTTGACATTTTAATGCTATCATGTTATGGCTGTTAAAACTTCATG
Organism: Parauchenoglanis ngamensis; assembly: GCA_030014255.1. Taxonomy (NCBI): domain Eukaryota; kingdom Metazoa; phylum Chordata; class Actinopteri; order Siluriformes; family Auchenoglanididae; genus Parauchenoglanis; species Parauchenoglanis ngamensis. The sequence continues at coordinate 6,169 of JAQMYM010005035.1, forward strand.
TCTGCTGCTGGCCTGTTCAGGGGGAGGGGATAACTTGCTGTTCAATAAATTCTTGCCACCAGTATTACAAGAAGAAGAAGTTTGCACTAAGCCAATCTGCCAAAGACAACTGTAATTTGCTTGATCCTCTATGTCCTAATAAATTGCTACTATGCTAGATGAGAAGGGTCCTGGCTAAAAAAATGGCATTCCTAAATCCGAGCTTTTCATAAGGCCTATTTATTAAACAATTCTTCCATTAGCTCATAGGTTTCTATGGACATGCAAGTTTAGATATTTCCTATGTACTTGTCAGAGGTTTCTATTTAAACATGTAAAAATTAGGCTGCTACTTAAGCTTGCTATATGTTGATTTCAAAGCATGTCTAACATGTTAAAGCTTAGACCTATATGAGAAAGCTGTTTCTAATAACAGTACAAAGTATGCACTCTTAATTCACAATTTGCAGAAGAACTACTGAGTACTTATCAATAAAACAATGAATGGGTTTATTGTATAAAATACAGATGCAATACAGAAAATAACTTATAGACTGGTTTACATAGGACGCAATGGGAAAAGCCTCTGTGGAGGTTTGATGGAAAGGCTATCTGGAGAACATCTCCAAAAAAACATAAATATCTGAAAAGAGTCCTCTCTAAAATTCCTTGCACCTTACATAGTAGAGTGCATAAGTTTTTATACCCTATGGGTTACTTTGAAGTGTATACTGAATAGATTATCAAATGGAAGAGGCACAATGAACTTGATTGCTGGGTGGACCCCAGACAAATAATCACAAGGTGTGTAACATCTCGTGGGGTTCGGCATTTTCTCTGCAATTTATTCTCAGGTCTCACACTGAGATGCATGGCAACTTAAATAATCAGAAAAAAAGCATGCAAAGAAACACAAAGGCACACACAGGGTTCTGCATTGGATCACGACTTTTTCTTTTCCTCCCCACTCTCAGTTGCCTCTCATCTTTCTGCCCTCCACAGTTCACTGCAACACAGAGCATACTCATTAATGAAATCCATTGCAGGTGTGACTCCTGGCCACTCCCCTCCCACGACTGTACTCTGCATTCACAGCCCGGTGCTCAAGCCCACCCCTGTCTCCACAGGTTGCTATATGTTAATTAGGTTCTGGAGACAGAGTTTTGTATAACAATGGCAAGAAGTCTTTGGCATAGACTAGCTGGCACCAGTATGTAAATGAGGGGGAAAATTACTCACACAATGTAAAATATAAAATGGTATCCCGTAAACATTATTTCCAAAACTTATATGATAGTTATGATGTCACCGCATTGTTCACCATGAAATACAGAATACACTGATAATGAATATGCCCTGAAGAAAATTTTAGTTAACCATTATTTAGTTTAACCTTAAACAAATTACTGCCACCATTTATAAATCTACTACAGTATAGTGATTTAATCTTTTTCTTTCCATCCTTGTTTAAACTCCTGCACTATTGTCTTCACATGGTTTACATTTAGTTCCTGATTAATCTCTAAGTAGTGTGCATTTAAGCACTGTTATTTCACTGTCTCTTTGTGACGTCTTGTTGATGTTTTCATGAATTACACAGCTTTTGTTTCCTGTTATTCCATTTTCTCGTGTTGCTAGTTACTTCCTGGTTTTGACTCTTGCCTGTGTTTTTGTATTTGTTTAAGGATTACCCCTCTCTCATGCTGTCTACCTGTGTTATGACCCCTGCAATAGATTTTGATGATATGTAGTTGAGGCTAAATAAGTTACATATGTTAACTTATTACATACATATGCCTTGAGGTTTGTCAGAGGTAAACAAAGCTCTACAGACCTCTGCAGACATACAGTCATATGAAAAAGTTTGGGAACCCCTCTCAGCCTGCATAATAATTTACTCTACTTTCAACAAAAAAGATTATTTCCTAGGAACATCTGAGTACTAAGGTGTTTCCGAACAAAGATTTTTAGTGAAGCAGTATTTAGTTGAAATTGAAATTAAATCAAATGTGAAAAACTGGCTGTGCAAAAAATTTGTGTACCTTTGTAATTGTGCAGATTTGAATGCATGTGACTGCTCAATACTGATTACTTGCAACACCAAATTGGTTGAATTAGCTTGTTAAGCCTTGCAATTCATAGACAGGTGTGGCCACTAATGAGAAAAGGTATTTAAGGTGGCCAATTGCAAGATGTGCTTCTCTTTGACTCTCCTCTGAAGAGTGACAGCATGGAACCCTCAAAGCAACTGTCAAAATATCTGAAAACAAACATTGCTCAGTATCGTGATTTAGTGGAAGGCTACAAAAAGCTATCTCAGAGGTTTAAACTGTCAGTTTCAACTGTAAGGAATATGATCAGGAAATGGAAGGCACAGTTGTTGTTAAACCCAGGTCTGGCAGGCCAAGAAAAATACAGGAGCGGCATATGCAGACGATTGTGAAAATGGTTATAGACAGCCAACAGATCACCTCCAAATACCTGCAAGAACTTCTTGCTGCCGATGGTGTATCTGTACATCGTTCTACAATTCAGCACAATTTGCACAAAGAACAAAGAAGCCCTTTTTGTGCTCACGCCACAAACAGTCACTTGTTGTATGCAAAAGCTCATTTAGACAAGTCAGATTCATTTTGGAACAAAGTGCTTTGGACTGATGAGACAAAAATTGAGTTATTTGGTCATAGCAAAAAGCACCTTGCATGGCAGAAGAACAACACCGCATTCCAAGAAAAACACCTGCTATCTACTGTCAAATTTGGTGGAGGTTCCATCATACTGTGGGGCTGTGGGGCTAGTTCAGGGACTGGGGCCCTTGTGAAAGTCGAGGGTCAGATGAATTCAACCCAATATCAACAAATTCTTCAAGATAATGTTCAAGCATCATTCACAAAGTTGAAGTTACACAGGGGTTGGATATTCCAACAAGACAATGACCCAAAACACAGTTCGAAATCTACAAACGCATTCATGCAGAGGGAGAAGTACAATGATCTGGAATGGCAGTCACAGTCCACTGATTTGAATATCATCGAAAATCTATGGGATGATTTGAAGCAGGCTATCCATGCTCGGCAGCCATCAAATTTAACTGAACTGGAGAGATTTTGTATGGAAGAATGGTCTAAAATACGTCCATCCAGAATCCAACCACTCGTCAAAGGCTATAGGAGGCGTCTAGAGGCTGTTACATTTGCCAATATTGGCTCAACTAAGTATAGATGTAATATCTCTGTTGGGGTGCCCAAATTTATGCACCTGTCTAATTTTGTTATGATGCATATTGCATATTTTCTCCAATCCAGTTTAATCCAATAAACTTAATGTTACTGCTGAAATACTACTGTTTCCATAAGGCATGACATATATTAAAAGGAAGTTGCTACTTTGAAAGTTCAGCCAATGATAAACAAAAATCCAAAAAATTAAGAGGGGTTCCCAAACTTTTTCATATGACTGTATACAAACCTTTGCAAACTCTAGAGACCTCTACAATGCAAGAAGTTTGTCTGTGGTCTCCAGGCCTTTATATACCTTTGCAAACCTCTACAAATCTCTAGATGCCTGAAGAGGTTTGGCAAACTTTGTAGATGTCTGTAGAGGTGTGTTAGGAATCTACAATGCACATTGTTAAAAGGGCAATACAAATAAAATTGAGCTGAATTGAATTGTAGAGGTTTGTAAAGATTTGCAGAGGTTTGACTTGGACCTTGGACAACGGTTTGTAAAGGTCTATTGATGTCTGTAAAGGTTTGGAGAGGTCTATCTCTACAGATGTCTACAAAGTTTTACAACCCTTTACAAACTTCTGCAAACTTCTGCAAACTTTTCTGGACCTGTAGAGACCACTATAAAGGTCTGAATAAGGTTGTAGAGATTTAAAGAGTGCTGTAGAACTTTACAGAGATTTGTAATGTCTGTAGAGGTTTGTCAGACATTTACAAACATTTATAGACCTTTACAGACCACTATAAACCTTTGTAGAGGTCTGTAGACAATTGTTGAGGTCAGTAGAGATTTGATGAGGTAAGTAGAGGTCTCTAGAGGTTTGTAGATGTTTGTAAGGGCTTTGTGGATGTCTGAAAAAGATTGTAGAGGTCTGACAACCCTTTAAAGACAAACCTCTACAAAACTCTCCAGGTCTGTAAATGTTTGTAGAGCTTTCATAGGTTTATTTAGGTCTGTAGAGTTTTGCCAGACCTCTTCATGGTCATGGAATGGATACAGGTTTAGGCACAGGCATAGTAACTGGAACTGGCATTGAGGCTGGAGCTGGAAAATGCTTAGAGGCTGTAGCTGGAACAGGCTCGGAGACTGGATTAGGAACAGGCTCTCTAACTAGATTAGGAACAGGCTCTGTGACTGAATCAGGTACAGGCTAGGCATGGTCATGGGTTCAGATAGGGACATGTACTTGGACTCAAGCATAGAGGTGGACTCGAACTCAGGCATAAACATGGACTTGGGCATGGGAGTATACTCAGGCACGGATATGGACATAAGCATGGGCATGAGCATGCACACACACATAGGCAAGGACTCAGGCCTAGGCATGAGCATGGGCATAGGTGCATACACAGGCATGGGCTCTAGTTCAGGCAAGAACTCAGGCAGGAACTCAGGAAACAGAGACCTGACAAAGATCTTCAAGTCTGGTGGCAGGGTGACAACATCGCCTTTGCAGAGGGCAGGAGGCAGTGCCATGAAGTCATCCATGAAGCCAGGAGACAGGGGAACAATGCTGTCCTCAAAGCTGGGGGCAGGGCGATGAAGTCATCCTTGTAGCCAGGAGGTAGGGAGACGAAGTTCTCCCCTTCAGCCACTGGAAAGCTCTCTGGAGGGAGTGCCTCCCCCTCAGCCACTGGAGGGAGCTATGGAGGACTTAAATTACCATGAACAGTCTTGCACTCTATAACAGAAGTGTATTAATTGTAATCACACTATCCAGTGCCACCCAAATGAGAATGGGTTCCCTTTTGAGTCTGGTTCCTCTCAAGGTTTCTTCCTCTTGTCATCTCAGGGAGTTTGAGCTTGGTGGAGCCCTTGAACAGAGTTGTCGAGACACAGGTGTTCAATGGTAATGAAGTGCTCTGCCCAGTGGTGTGCTGGTCCTATGAGCCAGAGTTAGACGGGAACTTCAACTGTCATCAGGTGCAGGCGTAAATACACTATATTGCCAAAAGTATTCACTCACCCATCGAAATAATTAAATTCAGGTGTTCCAATTCACTTCCATGGCCACAGGTGTATAACTTCAAGCACCTAGGCATGCAGACCGCTTCTACAAACATTTGTGAAAGAAT
>JAQMYM010005036.1:0-11449 GCA_030014255.1 Parauchenoglanis ngamensis
CCCCAAGATGCTGGGATTGGCTCCAGCTTCCCCGCGACACAGACGGATAAAGCGCTATAGATAATGGATGGATGGATTATGACATAAGATATGGTGCCTTATGAATGAAGAATGGACAGGTCTATGTGTGTATACCCCTAAGCCGTGAACAAATGCCTCAGCTGACAGAAGATTTAGTAAGGAAAAGGATAATTAAAGACTGGTATGATTTTTTGTAAGCTGGCTTTTAGATAAGTTCTGTCTACCACAGCATCTTCTTTCAACCATTTAGCTCCAGCACATCAGCCAAGACATTTAAAACAATTGTGATATGCTTGGTGTGTACGATCACCTGGATACAGCTTAGATCATTTTCTTTTCACCTCACCTCACCTAATTCACACCTAATTAACCTTTTCTCTAATTTGTCTCCAGATTCTAACCTTTTCAGTTGCCGTTACACTGTTATATAAAGTATAGAAGCGAGTCAAAATAACTCCCACTTCGCCCTTCCCATCTTTTTTCCCCACTATTTAGTAGTCACTTCATATTTCCAGCCCTCGGTTACACTTTACCTCTGATGGAGTATTGTGTGTGTGTCACAAATTGCAAATGAGCTGTGTTGGGAAAGTATTTTGCACTTCATGAGTGATCAACTCACGTGTGTACGAAGAAAATCAGCGTTTCCCAAACTTTTCTAAAACTGGCAAATTTTTTACATTTTGGTTTGGGCTATGCAAATATTTACACGCAACTTTACTGAAAGAGTGATAAATGAGGCCTATTGAATTGGTGCAGAAGTGTTTGTTTGTAGCATGGAATTCTGGGAGTTTCATTTTGTTGCAATTTCCCTTTTAACATGTCCAGGTAAGTAATAAAAAAGAAATTATTTTGGGTCACTGTCAATATTAGAACCAACTAAAAGTGATGCAGGTTCGACTTGACTATATACAGTATAACTAGTAAATTTCTTCCAGACATGTTTAAACTATGTTATCTAAGGTTTGCTTAAAAAATTTAAGAAAACAAAGTGCTAAAGTGCATTATAATTTATTTCATTTATTTTTATTATTGTTTTATTTTATATTATTTTATTTATATAATTTATATGTGCACTATATTAGCTTTTTATTTATTAAATAGTTATTTTTCTTTCCCTTAATTTTAACAGATAATTTATTTCAACTTTATTTGTTTGTTTGTTTACTTATACTTCCTTCCTTAATATAATTTACATGTGTAGAGATTTTATTCTTTGTGTAATTTATATAGGTATGTACAGTTCTTTTTATTGTTTATTAAACTGTGTATGAAGCCTCATCCAAAATAATAATGTGGTAATATTATTAATAATAATGAGGCAAAAATCACTTGTGTCATTTAAATACTAGCCTCATCTTCAGATCACTGTTCATGCTAACATTGGTGGCAAATGTATTGCTGATGTGAGGTCTGTTGGTTAAATTTATTTTTATCAATGACTTTTTATTAGATTATTTACACTCTTCATCCACTGCCATCTGTAGAGACTGTATTTAAGGGCTGACGTGACGCAGGCATTTTCTGTCCAACAATTTGCCTTAAAAAAAATTTTATTAAATGTATAATGGCAAAATGCATATCTAATACATCTCATATATGTAAGTGCCCACTTTAATTTTTGTGCATTGTTCATTCTTCATTCCTCATTTAATAGAAAAGTTAAAATATCTTGAAGGTTTGTCAAATTTGGAAACCTTTCACCTTTTTAAGTTCCTCTATGTTCTTGCTATGTACTACATGGCTGTCAGTTGCTGTGATTTCAACAGAACAGTGAAAATGAAATTGTGTTTGTAAAAACAACAACAACAACAACAACAAGAAGCAGAAGAAGAAAAATTTTGAAAATATAATGTGGTACTACCAAAAAATCATATCATGCAACTACTGTGTGTAATGGATAAATGTCTTCCATAATGCTCTTTCAATGTTTTTATACTCGATTCATGATGTATATACTTGATATTCTTTAATATGGGTTAATAATATATAAAATGCCATAAAATCCAAACTGTATGTGAATTATGCCTTCATTAATTTATTTTAGCTTGTTTAGATTCAACTAAGGAGGAACCAAAAATAAGCAAGAAATGAAAGGTTTATGTAGTACATAGCATATCAACCTCTTTGACATTTGCACGTGAACCTCCTGCTCTTATTGATCATATATTATACATTTAAAATTGGCTCCTTAAAATCTACTTCATATCAGGACACTTTTACTCTATTGCTTTAGGGCTCACGTGTAATCTTTATGTGACCTATCTAGGACAGACAGGAAGAAACTGAGAGAAATGGAAGGCTGCAGGGAAGTTACTGAGAAAAACAATGGCTGAGGCTGAGGATGACCTTAAATTGCCAACTTTGTAAAGTACAAACTGTTTTTAACATGTTAAAATGTGCTCCCACCACTAGATGGCAGTACTAGTCAAATATGCAAAAGCTCACAGAAGTTAGACAATGGTGAAGAAGTATATTTCACTGTAAGTTAATTGAGCTTTAAAGGGGACATGCCGTGAAAAACAGTTTTTTCTTGTTGTTTTTGAAATAAGATGTGTCGATGTGTCTTGGTGAGATACTGGGGCTTTCAAAGTGGACTGTTACCTTCCCATCCTGTAATGGCCATAGAAAGGCGGAGTGAACAGGACAGTTAAAAAAATGCATGTAGAATCTCCTCTCATTTTACATGGTACCATCCCCCGTTAATGTATGACTGCCTATAGCTATGTGACTCAAGAAGATGGAACTGCACCAACTCTGTTGGAGTCAAACACCAAGTCTACAATCTGTAAAACATTCAAAATTTCCAAAACATCAAACGTTAAAAGTGGTATTGGATATTATAATAGAGTTCTTTTGGACTGAGACTTGGTTCACTTTCATAACCAGTCAAAGTCCTCAGGTATCATTAGCTGGTCAGCTAACATTAGCATTATTTCCAAAATGCTAAATTTAGATTAAACATGTAATTTGCCTTGCACAGTTTGCTAGGCTACTTTATCCGAATTGACCATAGTATTGGAGTAATAAGCAACTCCCTGTTCTGTGATTTAGATCAATTTTTTAGCCACCATGCACTGAGATGAGCTCCCATAAACACTAACGTTACTGAGGGTTATTTTTCATGACTTCAGGCAGTTAGGTGTTGCTAGTTCAGGTTAGCTTGGTAAGGTGGCTTATCCAGTATTATGGATGAGATAGGGCAAACAAGCTATACAAATATTATATGTCAAAACATGGTTTTGGGGTATATTTGTGTCATACTTACAGAAACATTTGGATGCCATCATAAAAACAGCAATGTGAAGACCATAGTATTCCATAGGTGTGGATGGCAGAGTTCTTGTTTGAAGATGTTAGCCAATCAGAGCGAAGCTATTTAAATATTTAATATTTCAAAACACAGATGCAAAATCAGCCTGTCTTATCCTATAGGGTTTTCATACAATGTTAAAATGCCATGAGAAAAAAAAAAAAACAAGGCATTTTTTTTCAATATGAAAACAACTCAAACTTTACAAAACCATCTCAGGGAATAATATAAAATAATTTAAGTGAATGGTATGTCCCCTTGAGGTTTCATCCCTAATGCTGTCTATTAGGCTGTTACTGGGTGTTGTGGCCAGAATGGAAAAGACAATGGCTATTATGCATGTTTGGTTAGCAACTATTAATCAAGTAATTGTGCCAATACAGTAAGTAAGTGTACAGAATAAGATTGCAATGAGCTGGTGCTTGAAGGGGTTGTTTTTTTTATATATATATAAACTGGACCAGCTTACTGTATTGCTGCCTAATGAAAAGGTATGTGGTGTGAAATCTAGCTCTTTGTATTTAAGTATTTGATGGATAAACAATGAAGTAACTTCATTGTTACATTTGCAACATCAGCCACTATTCTGTAGACTGTGTACTTGGGATCTTCCCCATTCACCTTGAGACTGAACACCATAATGTGCACAAGGAGAATGGACATATCCCATATAGTCTTCTCCTTGGTGGATGCCTATCAGAATACGGAATGTGCGAGTATGGCTATACCCATATGCCTCTGGCCACACAACACAACAAGGATGTCTGTTTGTACCCTCTGCTCTAGAGAGAAGGCAGACAAACCTAGAAGGAACTGTGTTCCAGAGAGGTGAGTGCTTGAAGGGTGTAGCTCACAGGTCCACTGATGTAACCCAATCTAGTAGATGTGATTCAAAGACTTAGCCAAGGACTACTGACCTTCCTCTGGAACTATGTGGAATATATTCCCATTTTCTGTTCATGGGATCGGTGTTTTCAATTGTGGAAATTGAGGGAAATGGCTTTAGTGGAACAGATTATTTGTCTATGGGGTTGGAACTTGGCCAGGCATCAAACCCAAAAGGCTTGGTCAGTGGCAGAATTGACGTTTATAACGGTAGCTTCAGAATTCCCCAGTCTGATACAGATGCAGATGAAGGTTTTCAACCATCAACCTCCTGGCAGCAGCTCTTGTCCTTCTGGGTATTCAAACCGAACTTATGTGGGAACCAAGGTTAGGTTGTGGCTACTCAAGGGTGCTATCTGGCTGATCCATTCGGCTGCACTGGCTTCTGATGTTGATGCCTGTGCTCCTCCTTCAAGGGATTCTTTTTTCTTAAGTCTAATGAATGGTATGCAAGATAGCTTTTGATGGGTTTATTGTTTGCTTGTTGAACATCCCATTCCAGATTCAGTCCCCCTTTGCTGTTATAAAAACTTCCTCTCTTCTGGGAAGGATTTCCACTAGACTTTGGAATGTGGTTGTGTGGAATGGGGTGCAGTTGGTGTTTCAATTCATCCCAGAGGTGTTCGGTGGGGTTGACGTCAGGGCTGTGTGCAAGCCACTTGTCTTCTTTTACTCCATACTTGATAAATCATGTCTTCATGGCCCTGGCTTTGTGCCCAGCAGCATTGGTACAGCATTGCTGGAACAGGGTTGATCCCCTTAGTCCAGTGAAGAGAAAGTGTAATGCTACAGCAAACAAATTCATCTTATATATTTTTTTGCTTCCAACTTTGGGAAAACAGTTTGGGGAAGGCCCTCATATGAGTGTGATGGTCAGGTGTCCACAAACCTTTGTATAATCAGTATACTTGCTTACCACAAAACGACCACTGATGTAGTGGACTGGCAGAGCACAAATTGATGAAAAATGGGAGAGGGAACCAGCTCCAGCTATAATGAGCTCTCTGCCAATGGGCAAAAGCTCTCACCATACATTGCTTCTGCTCTAATATCACTGATTTTAGCTGGAGATTCCTTGCAGGCCAAAAAAGTCTTCCATGTGCCATGACAAATATAGAATCCTGGCTGTTTTGCAGTGAGGAGCTGGTGGAAAAATTGTCTCCTGGCCTTTGCCAGACACTCTACTGACAGCTGCAAGCTCTCACTGCATACACATGCTGTTTTAGCAGCATAGAATTCAGCCACATCTGAGACCAGGTCATCCATCAGCCTTTAAAAGCAGCTTTGAGTGTTTTTTGGCTTTTTAACAGCCTCACTGGGATGAGGTGCGCAGATCATATCTGACTCCAAACATGAGTCCAGATCTGCCAACAAGTGTGCCATGTCAGCATCAGCATCAATGCATCTTCTGCATCTGTCCCAACATCTGTCCCAACATCTGTCCCAACGTCTGTCCCAACATCTGTTCCAACAACTGCCACTATGAGTTGATTGTGGCCTAAGCCAAGACTGAGAACCCAGAACTTCCATAAGCATCCATGAGGCTTATCCTAACTTTTCACAGGTGCTGATGTGTGTAAATACAAATTTGCAGTCATAACGACCTGAGCAAATGGTACTTTTTTGTTAATTATAACTGTGTAGTTATTTTTGTCTCTTTACCATTACTGAACAAGACTCCTGGCCTTATTAGTCTGTGAAGAAGAAAACAAAGGCCTTTCATTATTGTTCATTACTGAAAATCCCCCACCAGGATGCATGTGATTCTGTAAACAGGCATACCTGAGCAGAACACTAAGCATGGCTGCAAAGAATGAAGCGTGACTAATTAACTTTGCTGAAGGAATTTAAAACCTGTGATCTGGAGCATAGAAGTATGTTAGGAACTCGCAAAATCAAACACACACATACACACACCTACCCTAATAATGCACTGTTTAAAGCAAATGATAGTCACCATGGTCTTATGCATCCAAATTCACAAAATCCAATTTGTATTAAAATTTACAAGGTTATGAATAGGTTTTGGGTGGAGTTAACATTTATACCAATCCTTAGACCTTAACTTAATTGTCCTTCAAACACATTATGCTTACTTGATCAAATGCATATTCATTTCTAACTAGATCAATCTGGTATAGTATTAATAAATAATTCCCAAATTAAACTGACCCAAATAAAGACATTATTTATTTTAGACTTAGGTACGTATCAGTAACGATCTATTAAGATGCCGGAAACCGTATATCACATGACCATTCACGTACCAGGCCATGCGCGTGCTGGTATAAACAGGAAGCAGATTGTCTACTCTGCAGTTGGTTGCCAGTTGCAGACCACTCAAATAATAGCTTGCCTCCCGCACATGTTGGCCGCTGTAGCATTATAAAATGCAGAATTTAACAGCACAACTGCTACTAGCGAAGACAACAAGGTCAGCAAAGCTTGTAATTCGTTATCCATGTTGCATTCACCACTGGCAGGCAAGGCTGATACTGTTTGTTTTCTTCCGGAATAGGGTCTTGTGATAAGAGCGTGACAAATCAGGGAAGGATACGTTCTTACTGATAAGACCCAATCATGAAGCGAACATGGGTGTCCATGTCATTGTTTCTAAAAACCTTTGTTTCTGGCCGTCCACACTAAAACATTTTAAACTAAAACAGGAGCCAGCATTTCCACAGTAGTATGGACACCAGGCGTATTTTAAAACTAAAACATATTCATGTGGAAATAGCCTTAGAAACGTATGCTAGCTACCTTACTTCCATTCACCTTCTCTTGAGGTTGAGCGGGTAGGGACCCACTTATTTTATGTGCAGGATACAGCAAATTGCAGTGTTGTATTTTCTTTACAAAATTTTGTACCTCAATGTCTACTGTCAAATTTGGGTTGTGTTTTCTGAAAGATTTGTAACATTTCCTCTTAAGAATATTCTTTAAATCACTAACATAGTGCATCATATAATACACAAATTAACATTGACAAGCTGTTTGTACATTCGAAAAAATGAACAGATAACTTGACGCACTACTCTGAAGTGAAGTTATTCAATCAATTTATTATTATTATTATTATTATTATTATTATTATTATTATTATTATTATATTCATGTAACTGTTTTGTATTCCTTTATTCTGAGGTTGATCATGGTTTTGCATTGTAATTTACTCAACATCCACAATAAATGGCACACAACAAGATCTGGAATACCTTCAGAGTTTCTCTGTATGTCCAGGTCTGTAGTAAAGTTGCATATCACAACACTTACACCAGTGGTGGTGTAAATCAACTTGAGATATGATTCATTAAGTCTAAATGAATGGTACTGGACTAACAGATGTCTGAAAGATGTGAAGTTTATTGTGAGTTATCACTATCTGGAAACACAGCCCTGTCATTAAACAACTGTACACAAAATTCACTTGCTATTTTATGAATGTTCATAAAATAAATCAATCATATGCAAATTCTTCTTCTTCTTCTTCTTCCTCCTCTTCTTCTTCTTATTATCATATGTAAATTATTATATAAATTATTATTGATTGTGGGGTGTTAAATATGAAGTCAAAATAACAAGAGAATATGTCAAAATAACGAGATATGAACGAGAACTGAAAAATTACTGCAACACTGAAATATGTCAGATTAATGAGATAATAGCTTGAAGTAGCAGGATAAAAAGATGAAATAATGACATGATAGCTTTAAAAAGGAGTTATTACATCGACCCAAGGTGTTAAATCAAAATAACTACTTATCTAATATTTTAATATCTAGAAAATAATCAGATGAGTGTAAATAATGACAGAATATATTGAAAGGACAGGTTGTTAAGTCATAAATACTATAAGTTTAGAAAATTCACAATTCTTTGAAGAAGACTCGCTGCTACTTTAGTGAGAATCTTAAGCGCATTGGTGAAGTGTATTATGATTAATTTCAGCTGTGTTTAATTAATATTGAATGTTGGCTGGTGATCTTGAGCTAGTAAATAGTGTCATCCCTTAAAAGAAGAGGAGTTTGTTGAGTCATAGATCATACGATTCAATGGCTGATTTTACTTTACACTAACCATGAATAACTCCCACTCAGCAGAAACTGCAGCTCTTTAAGCATGGCCTTTCAACATATGTGCACACACACACACACACACACGTTAGTTTTTATGTTCTTGTGGGGACCTCCCATTATTTCCATGGGCATAACACTAAACCTGACTATGACAGCCCTAACTCTTACCCAGCTCTAACCTTAACCATAAGCAGCCAAACTAAAATACTGTTTTAGTTTTTTGATTGCATTCACAGATTTTTGTAAAATTGAGTTTTCCCTTGTGGGGACCAGAAAAATGTCCTGACATGGTAAAAATAACATTTGGTCCCCACAATGTAATATATACATGGTCCACACACACACACACAAATGTAGCATCAAAACCTGTTTGTGTTTGTTTTTGCGTAATGTGGTGCATTCTAATGGACTTCTTGTACAACAGAGTGTTGCTTACATACATGTCCGATTACTTCTGACTAAGAGTACTTATTTCTTTGGTATTTTTGTAAACATTGTGTTTTTCATTTCAGTTAAGGATGCATACTGTCTTGTAAACATGAGCAGTAAAACTCTGAACTTTTCATTTGAATTTTTAATCTCAATCTGTTTCGATCAGTCTGTAAACAAAAAAACCCCAAAAACCAAAGATCCATAAGAAAGCCATGTGCGCTGCTGTAGCTTCATTACCGAAGTCTTCCCATGACAGTGCATCAATCAAGCACGTTTTATGCTGAAATAAATCCATACATTTTGTTCTTTGAAAATAAAGTAAATTGGCTGTTACAATGGGCCATAAATGGGGCATCATAATGCGATCTCTCGATCTTGTGAATTTGAAGAGCATTAAACAAAATTTGACAGCACGTTGGTGATAATAATTCTTTTGTCATTTTGTTCAAAATTACCTAAAAAATGATTGACTTTTCTAATTTATATTAGCAATATAATCACTTGCTTGGTGGCGCAGCTTAAATGTCAACTTGTCCCGAACTCATATTGGCTGGACTGGAGTGGTAGAATTAAAAAGAGAAACCAAAAATGTAACAGTATTTAATAATACTGCTGATCTCTTATTCCATCTTAAATGTAAGGAATTGCTATTCAGTGAAGCTTTCATTGCATGACTAATTCAAGATATTACTAGCGTCCAGATGGAGTGGCGCAGTGGTGCAGTGGTTAACAGTGTGGCTTCACAGCTAGAAGGTCCCGGGTCTGATCCCTGGGTCAACCGGGTGCCTTTCTGTGTGGAGTTTACATGTTCTCCCCATGCCTGTGTGGGTTTACTCAGGGTACTCTGGTTTCCACCCAAACACATGCAGATTACATCAACTGGTCCATAGGTGTGAGTATGAATGGTTTCCCTTGCCTCTTGTCTAGAATGGCCTCTTGATCCTTAGCGCTGGACCCAAGCCCAGATAAAATCGGGAGGGTTGTGTCAGAAAGGTCATCCAGCAGAAAATCTGTGCCAAATCAGACATGCGGATGATGGGTGATCAGCTGTGGCGACCCCGAACGGAAGCAGCCAAAAGAAGAAGAAGAAGAAGACTAGATTCCAGATGGCTGAAAGGTGATTAATTAATGGGTCATGGAGAACCATTTCAATGAGAAACTCAGTTCATGTCAATGAGCAACATGAATTGAGTCAATCATGTAAGCCTTGGCAATGCGAAACCCATTGAATACAATATCAATTCTGTTGATGACCTAAGCAATATTTGGACAATTTGATGAGATGATGAGTGATGAGTGTATATTCAGTAATGGCAAGATTAGGATTTGAAAAATCATCTACACATCCTGAGACTGGAGTACACATTCTGAGATTTTCTGAGTTAGTGTTAAAATATTGAGAAAGCGCTCTTCTTACACTTACAGTTACTATTCATAAGGGTTTCCAGCGTTGATGTTGGTCAAAGGTGAACCTTAACTTAAGCCATGCACAGATGCTCAGAGATTGTCTTTAGCATAAAGAAAGGCAGCACCCTTTTTCACAGCAGCCCTCTTCAAAGCATAAAGTAGACGAATCCTGTTTACTTAAATAGACAAATGAACAAACAGTGCAATTTCTGTCGTGAATCATGTATGCAGCAATAAAGGAGCCATTGCAGTTATTGAGCAATCGGAAGATAAACATGATCTCTAATGCAATAAAAAATGCAAAAAGAAACAAGGGTGGAAAAATCAGACAATAAAAGCTGGTAGGAATGTAAGGAAAGTGACAAGATGCTGTGTGTCCTAACACTGTGCTGAGTTTAAAACTCACATCCTTTGTCATTTTAGCACATAGAACTCAAATCCAGTTGTGATCAAATGTAATTACTAGTAAAATGAGCCACTGCTACAGCCAAACAAAAATGTTTGTTTAATTAAAATTGATTTGGGGTAGTTTTATTTTAATAAAATCAGAAGTAAAACTGCGCCCACTGTCTGTTAAGATAAATTCATGATTAGCTAGTCACTAACTATCTACAGCTTATGAAGTGAATTTACTACTGATAAGATAACAGTGGGACTCTTTCTCTGTTCGTTTGATGTGTTGTAAAAAGAGAGTTGTGGGAAATGTAAACTTGTAAGCTCATGTACTGAAATTCAGTAGCAGCAATAAAACAATAGAATAATAAGCTAGTCTTTCCACCCTCATTCTCTCTCTCTCTCTCTCTCTCTCTCTCTCTCTCTCTTTGTCTGTCTTGCTCTCTCTCTCTCTCTCTCTCTCTCTCTCTCTCTCTCTCTCTCTCTCTCTCTCTCTCTCTGTCTGTCTCGCTCTCTCTCTCTCTCTCTCTCTCTCTCTCTCTGTCTCTCTCTCTCTCTCTCTCTCGCTCTCTCTCTCTCGGTGCATGCTGGGAGCACGGGTGTGTGAGAGCGTGTGTGGTGAGAAGGCGCTAATTTGGACTTTCTTGTTCGTTACTTTCTTTGCTTTTGCATTTTCTTTTCCATTTATTTCTTATTTTAGGGTTAAAATTAATTAGTTTAAATTTAAAAAAAACAAAACAAAAAAAAAACAACAACAACAAAGCGGATTATCTGAGTTTGGTGAGGAGTCGGGATGGCGTCTCCCCCCGGCAGGGGTGCGCCGTCCCTCTCGCTCCGGCACGGGGTGCGGTGTGTACCTGCCCCCGGTAAGACAGTGGAGGACGTGTTGGTGGGAATAGGAGAGCAGGTGGGATGTGAGAACATC
>JAQMYM010005037.1:0-11443 GCA_030014255.1 Parauchenoglanis ngamensis
TATGCCATACGTGTTGCTTCATAGTTTTGATGTATTCAGTAATGTTTTACAACGTAGAAAGCAAAAAAAATAAAGAATAACCTATGAAAAATAGTAGGTGTGTCCAAACTTTTGACTGGTAGTGTATGTCTCACAAAAAATGAGTAAAATGATAGCTGACAGAAAACAAATTTTCCTGTATAACATAGTGATATTTAGTAAAACTGATCAATTTGTGGCACAGTGGGGAGCATTTCTATCTCACAGGTTCAGGGTCTGCAGATCGATTCTGTGGTTAGGATTGAGGCTAGACAATATGGTGAATATTGTATAATATCCATATTGTGGTAATGTATGTCACATTGTACTTTTCTGAGATATTGGAAGTCTTGTGATATTGTTTTAAAACTGTGAAATTAAAATTAAAATTGTAAAATGTAAAAAAAAATTTAAAGTACAGAATTCTTTTTCAATAATTTATTTTTGTAGACAGTAAATAAAAGAATAAAAAAAATTTCTACTGAAATGATAAAGTCTACTGTTTTGCTCATCCTTTGTTAACAAACCTTTATATTGTGATACATATCAAGTGTTATAGAAATGTCTTCAGGTATTGTGACATGATATTTTTGTGATATTGGCCACCCCTGCTCAGGTTACTCTTTCTTCTCATGTCCTCTGGGTTCTCTCATTTCCTCCCACAGCCAAGTAGTTGGACTGGTTAAGCTAAATTGCCCATAACTGTTAATGGGTGGGTGAATGCGTTTGCATGTTGCCCTGGTGTTCCATCCAGGGTGTATTCCAGCCTCAGCATTAATGACTAATGCATAATAAGTCAACAAATTTAAACAGGCCATAAATTATGTACACAGCCACTGCTACCTGTCTCAAATCCCATATGACTATAATATCCTGTCAAAATTCCCTGCAACCATTTTCCATGTCTTCTAGCTCTATAACAATAACAAAAGCACTCTTTGCAAGAATGTTGGATCAGACAGAATTTTTCCTAGGAAAGGCCCCACTCTCCGTTTCTGTTTTAGTAAGGTACTTTGGTATTCATTTTTGCCTTTTGTTTTAGATTTGGCATAGCTAATTTTAAGGCGTACAGATACAAATGATGAAAGTGCAGTGTAGAAAAGTAAACACACTGATTTATCTTCTGAGTCATACGTTTATAGTGTTCAGAATTTCCTGCTGCTATTAAATGAGGCATGCATTTGTTTCCCTTTTTATACATGCTCATCAGGTTTGTACAACCACAGAAATACAGGATGCATGAACAGCAGTTTACTCATCAACCACTGCTGTTCCTGAATGATTTTTAGCTGGAGCAAGTGCCATTCAGAAAGAAAAAGAATTCTGAGGGAGGAAAACAAATCGTCAATTCTGCTCACAAGATGATGTTTCTTGCTGAATATCTGCTAGCAAGAGGTTTGGAGGAAAAGGGGTAAAATGTAAGTATTAAGAAAGATTTCAAGCTAGACATATTAGATGAGCAATGAATTAAAGAAAGAAACAAAGGTGAAAGGATCAGGGAAAAGATTGATGAGGTGCACAAAGTCTGACAAAGAACAGCCAAAGACCAAAGACAGGCTAAGCCATTAAGGTATGCCTGAGAGATCACTAGCGATCAGTGGCTGCACTAGCAGAAGGCAACCAGGTGGTGGTGATGTTGTCAAATGATTCAAATAATTAGGTTTTTCATAGACTATTATAATTCTCACTGGCTACATTACTTACTGTCTTACAGTCAGGTCCATAAATATTTGGACAGTGACACAGTTTTTGTAATTTTGCCTCTGTACACCACAACAATGGATTTCAAATGAAGCCATCAAGATTTGACTGAAGTGTAGATTTTCAGCTTTAATTCAAGGAGTTTAAAATTTAAAAATTACAGCCATTTTCACTCCATTTTCACTCAAAAGTACTTGGACAAACTAACATAATTATAAATATAAGCATCATTTTTAACACTCAGATGCAAATCAATCACCGCCTGAAGTCACTGCCTATTTGATGGTACCCACTGACATCACCAAATGCTGAGTTTCCTCCCTTCAGATGCATTGCCAGGCCTTTACCGCAGCCATCTTCAGTTGCTGCTTGTTTATTGTTTCTTTCTGCCTTCAGGTTTGTCTTCAGTAAGGGAAAAGCATGGTCAGTTGGGATGACTGACTCAGCTATTTATGGGCATTCCATTTCTTTGCCTTAAGAAGCTCTTGGGTTGCTTTCATGGTATGTTTTGGGTCATTATCCATCTGTACTGTTAAGTATTGTCCTATCAGTTTTGCAGCAGTTGACTGAATCTGAGCAGAAAGTAAAGCTCTATATACTTCAGAATTCATCCTGTTACTTCTATCAGCAGTCACATCATGAATAAACACCAGTGACCCAATTCCATTGGGAGCCATACAGGCCATGTCCACCATGTTTGACAGATGATGAGGTATGCTTTGGATCATGAGACCTTCCTTTCTTTCACCATACTCTTCTCTTCCCATCATTCTGGTACAAATTAATCTTCATCTGTCCAAAGGTTTCATCTGTCTAAATCTTGTTCCAGAACTGGGCAAGCTTTCTAGTAAAGTCTAATCTGGCCTTTCTGCTCTTGAGTGTTACCAGTGGTTTGCATCTTGAGGTAAAGGTGAAGGTGAAGACACTCTGAAGGTGGTCTGAAGGTGGTCTTGATTGTAGACTTTGACAATGATACGCCTACCTCCTCGAGTGTGTTCCTGACGTCCTCACAGATGTTGTGAAAGTGGTTTTTCTTCACCAAAGAAAGAATTCTACAATCAACCACTTAGTTGTCTTCTGTGGTCTTCCAGACCTTTTGGTGTTGCTGAGCTCACCAGTGCATTCCTTCTTGTTAAGTATGTATGTATGTATGTATGATTTGGCAACTCTTAAAGTTTCTGCTATCTCTCTGATAGGTATCTTTTGTTTCTTGTTTTTTCAGCCTAACGATGGCCTCCTTCATTTGCATCAACACCTCTTTGGACTGCTTTGGATCTGCAAAATGCAAATTCAACACTTGGAATCAACTCCAGACCTATTATTTGTCATGCAGTAATGAGGGAAAAGGGGATAACTGGCCATGAAACTGTTTATCTAGCAGCTGTCCAATTACCTGTTATCCTGTGAAAATGGAGGGACTATGTAAGAAATGGCTATAATTCCTAATGTAATTAATGTGTTAATGTAATTTTTTCCTATTGGTAAATGCCTTTAATTAAAGCTGAAAATCTACACTTCAATCACATCTTGATTGCTTCATGTCAAATCCATTGTGGTGGTGTATCGAGGCAAAATACCTATGGCCTTAACTATGGGCCTGATTAGAAAAACCACACATGGAAAAAAATATGAACAGAGGAAATGAAAGTCAGAGTAAGAGTAAGTGATGTGTTGAGTTGACGTAGATGTCACACAGGAAAGCCTAGGCGTAGAGAACATGGGCTATCTGTAAAGGATTTGTGAAAAGACAAGTAACGATACAACTGGTGAGCAGGAAGACAAATTCAGCGATTTCATCTATATATTCTCAAGGTAATTTATGTCAGTTAATTCTTTGACTTGAGGAAATGTATGAGATGCCTTTTCTAGATTCAAATCAGTATTGGATTTTATACTTAAAACTGTAAAGCAACTTCACTTGTGCTGAGAGATCTTATATACCTATTGAAAATGATTTATTGTATAAAACAATGCTTTTTGGAAAGAGTCTGCCTCAATAGAAAAGTCTCTTTGGTAGACATTTTTGTGGAGAGACTCTCAGCCATGAATTTTTAAAAAATGTTTAAATTGTGATGAAATAATAATACTAATAATAATATTTTCAAAGTCATATGATGCAAACAGCATGAAGCATGATGCAACAACCATGAGTATGAAAATATATGAAAGTATTTGAGTATTTTTTTAACGTCTGTTGTTTAGTGTTTTTTCAGAGGAACTGTTGAAGTGTTTTATCAGATCTGCAAACCATTTTGCATTTTATTGTACCACATATTTCATAACTTCTTGGCTTTTACCTTGCTTCAAATTGTGAGGCTTTATCAAGGGGAAGGTGGGGGTGCTATTTTTTTTTAGATGTATGCTAAGTAACAGTAAAAGAAAACAAAACAAAGATTTGTCAATTTCCAACCGCAAGCCAGCTTTATCCTATCATATAACAGCTACTACCTGGGAAGCATGAATGTTAACACCGACTTCTGCCAAACTTCTGTCAAACCATTACTCATGCTACGGCACAGAGCAGTGCAACACGCTTGGAGGAAAGTGCTGTCCACACTCTTCCACATACATGAGCTCATAGATGCACATGATTCCCTACTGTTGCTGTGATTGACAGCGTTTAATATCCCTCCCACCTTGAGAGCACAACCAATTTTGCTCACTTTGCACCTAGCAGTAAGATGGACATGGCATTGTCAGGATTTGAACTCGTAATTGCCTGAATGTTTTTCTGTTTCGCCTCATATGAACCCAGTTACCTTTTTATCAACCAGAGAGATCATAGTGTCATGCTCTCATTTTCTATTGGCTCACAAAACCAAAGTAACAGATCAACATTAACCTAGATAAAATCAGTGAGACGTAAAAGCTATCAGAAGCAAATCTATCACATCCTAGCCATTTCCCTTTCTGCGAATTAGCTGTAATGCTGTTCAAAATCTAAACGTAGTTTTGGTCTGATTACTTTATCTGAAATAGCAGAAAGGTATCTTGATCAGGTCTCTTCTGTCAACCGGTAATAACAGGTCAGAAATCCTAAATGCTATAGCTAATTCACAGATAACGGAACCTCTGTATCACTGCTTGATGATTTTAATGTTTAATGGAGACCATTAGGCCAATTTCCATTACGAAGTGTTTTTCCAGCAGTATAATAAAATCTAGTAGGCTTCAGTAACATTTTAAATCCTATTTAACCAGTGTAAACATAGACTCAAAGGATTAGATAATAAACCCTATGCTTCATTATGTTTTCTTCTAATGTCATAGTGTGGCCATGAGTAAAACTGCCTTTATGACTTGTGATAACGTTGTGGCCAAGCTCAGGATTATGTTACTTACAGTAAGTATTCCATGTACAAGATCTCATGGCCTCCACATCCTGTGTGACAGGATGCAACACCCTGATTTACAAACACATAATCACATGTTAAAAATCATTACCACCATCTGTCATCTGTTAACTTACAGATCTAATTGGTCTGGTGATAAAAGATGCTAAATTCCTAATTTTTCTTGTTTACAGTAGTCTCCAAGTGGAAATGGTTATTATGTGGAAATAGCTTGTTTTATTGGACTTAAATAATCCTACAAAGTAATAAGGTTTTTCCAAATTTGTATTAAATGTGGTATATAGCATTGTAGCTCTTTCCTGATTAAAAATATTTAAAGGGTTTTTTTTATTATTATTTTAAAAGATCATTAGCTGTGTCATGCCAAGACTACATGCACAATGTGTTGTTTGTATCCATGATATTCAAACTTCTTTCAATTTTTTATCAATCCCAATACTTTTCCTGGCCTGGAAAATAATGCAGTTTAACCTTTTAATGCCCATGATTATTATTCAGTTATTCACATAAAGCATATTTTTCAGTAGCTAGTATGAATTATTTTGTAAGCAATGTGGCCCTTTTTCATCAGAGTTGTGCAAAAAAAAAAAAAAAAGACAGGTCTGAGTACACCAAATGATGTACAAGCAAATCTGTGCCTGACTTATGAATGTGTCAGCATTACCAGTTAACAGGAGTGATGATTGGAGGGCAAATGATGAATCGTTCTCAGATGCATGGGTGTTAGTTCCTCTACTCTACCTCATAAGCAAACAGCACAGACCTGTTTATCTTCGTATGCATCTCAATTACATTAAATACAGAAATACTAGTTGATGCTGGTTTTGCGAGAGCAAAATAAATAAAAGGAAAGCAAATAAAAGGAAAGAATTTATATGCCATTTTTATTGTAACCTGCATTACACATTCGATTTTGGAATTGATCCTAACAGGGTCAAAATCACAGCAAGGTCAAATGTCTGAAATAGTTTTTTTCAATATTGCCTTCTGTTCGAAGCATATTTTAATGGTATTACAGGCATACAAATTAGTACCAAGAAGGTCTAGATTTATTACAGTCATTTAAGTGTCGAGAGAAAAACTACTCTGTATAACCCAGCTGGTAACCATGGCAACATTAGCTGTTTAGTAAAGAGGACACTAGTAGCTAATAAAATTACGGTGTTCAGTGGCTAACACTAAACAGATGATGATGATGGTCTAGTCATCTCAAAACATTTTGCATTTTAAGCTGCTGTATTAAATGTAGCTTTTCTACAATGCTTAGTTATTTTTAATCACATTGATTCTTCGAGTGTGAGAAACCTTTGTGCCCTAAAAAGTTGTGGAATGCATGCTCAAGTAAAGTAGACATATTTCCAAAGCATAATTTAGTATTACTGTATTTTATAGAATCAGTTTTATTTATTTAGTGCTTTTAACAATAGCCTATATCATTACTGTATGTTAGTGCTTTTGTATTTATGGACGGTTTGATCAGTGGCCTTTAGGATAGTCAACAAAGAATAATTGCAGCAAAGCATAAATGGAATGAAATTCAAAGAACTGGGAAAAGATGGGAAGATAGGTCTTTGATGAAGGCAAACATTCCAGTGGCACGTCAACTGAGTCAGGATTTCTGTTAAACCACGCCCATTCCCATCTGTGTGTGTGTGTGTGTGTGTGTGTGTGTGTGTTTGCACGTGTTGTAAGCAGACCTTACCACTGCAGACTTTAGTGTTGCCAGGTCAGCAGTTATATCACCCTATTGGGATTTTGAAATGATATGGGGTATTTCTTTCTTTCTTTCTTTCTTTCTTTCTTCCCTGTTTGATGGAGATTGTCATTCATGCATTCGTCTTCAGTAAACACTTTTATCCTGAGCACATCCATATGTTCTATGGATATTACAAAATGTAATAAATTTCCAGTTGAAAGGGTGTAGCAGTAAAAATATATGAATGGCATGTAAAGTATTGATACTATAAACAAGGGTGTTCATAGGTGTTCGGTGGGGTTGAGGTCAGGGCTCTGTGCAGGACACTCAAGTTCTTCCACTCCGATCTTGTCAGACCATGTTTTCATGGAGCTCGATTTGTGCACAGGGGCAGCGTCATGCTGGAACAGGTTTGGGCTCATGTTCAGCCTCATATTGGGCTCAGAGGCTAGTGTTGCTGCCTCATAGCTGCAGGGTCCCTGGTTTAATCTTGATCTGTGTATGGAGTTTCTCATGTTCTCCCTATGTCCGTGTGAGTTTCCTCCAGGTTCTCTGATTTCTTTCCACCTTCAAAAGATACAAAGATGTATGTATATTGGCTACCTAAGTGTGTGTGTGTGTGTGTGTGTGTGTGTGTGTGTGTGTGTGTCTGTTTGTGAATGTGTACATGGTGCCATATATACAGTATGGTGCATAGTGTGTATATGCTCCAGGTCTAATGATTGTTTGTCAAAAATATCAACAGGGTGTTACTGAAGATGAATGAATGTCAAAATATGTAATAATAGAGACCATTTTAGATGCTTGTTTAGGGAAAATTGTGGTCCTATTTTTTTATTCATTTGCAGGCAGTTTGTATATTTGTGCTCTGAGTTACAGATCAGAAGGTGAGGGGTTCAAGCCCCTTCAGCAAAGCCTTTAGCCCCTCTGCTCCAGGGGCACCATCCTCTTAACAACTTGGGATATTCAAAGAAAAGAATTTCACTGTGCTGTAGTGAATATATGACAGAGACTAAACAATGATCAGCTAGATTGAATTACAGCAGACCTGGCAACCCTGCTAGCTATGTTGACGGAGGGACCCAAGCAAGGCATAGCGGGGCAGAGAGGTGTTTTCATAGATATCAGCCTGTTTAATAAATATGTGACTAGTTATTAAACATTACTGCCTGTGTTCGAGTCATTTACTAAGTACAGTCTTGCTGTTCTTTGGATTTTATGAATATTTCTGCAGTTTAGCTGCTTAGAGCTCCAGGTGCTGAGGCATTTCTTCACTTGTAACGGTTTCTAGTAAAAAGAAAAAGGAGCCTTTATACAGCAGGGAAACATCTGCAGGTCAGACTTACTCTTGAGTTTCTTTCTTTTCTTTCTGTCTCATTGCAAGCGTTCATTAATTTTACATAGTAGCACTGAGGTGTGCGCAAAATAAAAAGAAGAAGGAAAATACTTCTAATCTAAGAAGTAAAAGGTAAGAGTCCACTTGGATATTTAAACAAAAAGTCCAAACTGAGGAAGAGAAAACCAGATTTATTAAAAACAAAAACAAAAACAAAAAAACCCTACATACATTTTTTATTCTTCAGCCTTATTTACAGGATTATTTGTGAAAGTGGAAATTTGTCCTTCATAGTAAATGACACTTATTGTAGCCTATATTCTAAAGTCTTTTGAGGTGCCTAGAAATATTAGAGCTGAATGAATGCTGGGTGGTTGACTTAATTTTCCATAAACATCTGCTTATCCTCAAAAAATCTGAATGCTCATTCCTTAAAGATTACAACAGGGCCAGTTTGTGCAGCCCAGCCCAGTGGTTTCTCATCACATAGGAATTACGTTTAATTACAATATTCTTGCATGTGTTCTCCAAAAGCAGCTATTTTTCCTTAAATGACAAATGCAACACACCAAAATGCAGGATGCCATATGCAATAAATTCCATAATATACTGTATGTAGAAAATTATATTTCTAACTCCCTTTAGTTTCAGGTTTCTACATCTGCACTGATAGGCATTAAAGTTAAAGTTAAAGGTGCAGACATTGATTCTAATCCAATACGCTTTTTGTCAAATTTAGCTAATATCTCCTCACAGTCCACTAGCTGTCCATTCTGTGTGCGTGTTGGAAAAAATCTGGTGTTCGTACACACCCCTAGCTCTGTAAACAACAAACAAACAAATTGGTCCAGACCAAGCCACACAACACCATTCCAAAATCGGCAACAGCAGGGAACATTTGTACTCGTGCACAGGACAGGGGGAAGCGGAGGAGAGATGAGGGTGTCGTTGTGTTAGCAATGTGCATCCCTGAATTTGGGGGCGGAGCTTCTGAAGGAGCACTAAAAGGAAGTTTGTATTTGTTTGGCTGTTGAGTTCAAATATCAATGATCTTTCTCCAGAATCGATGATTCCACCTTTAACAGCTTATCTCAATTGTAGGTTTTAGATAAAATAGTGTTTGTCTATTGTATAAAGGTTAGATTTTTAGGTTTGCACTGGAGTAAACTCATGATCGCACATTGGTATCATGTAACAGCATACTGAGATCATTTTTCAGTTTTCAGCAATGTAGTTTTATTCCTTTTTAATGTCAGAAGCACCGGATGATGATCATCTATAAGTGCATCATGTAAGTAGCGTAGTATGAACAATACCAATAAAAAAACTAATCATTTTAATAATAGGGTGGTATGGTGGTGCAGTGGTTAGCACTGTCACCTCACAGCAGGAAGGTTCTGGGTTTGAACCTCCTGGCCGACTAGGAAGTTAGCATGTTCTCCCTGTAGCTGAATGGGTTTTCTCTGGGCACTCTGGTTTTCTCCTATGGGACAAAGGCAGATTAGGTCAACTGGCTACTATAAATCGCCCATAGGTGTGAATGATTGATTGACTTTATGTTAACCCTGCGATAGAATATCGACCTGCCCAGGGTGTACCCTGCTTCTCATCCAAAGTCAGCTGGGATTGGCTTCAGCTTCCCTGCAACCCTTAATGTATAAGTGGTGTAGATAATGGATGGATGGTTGTTAATAATCACATTTGTGATACATCGTAGTGAAATAAAGTAATGGGGTTTATTTACAACTTGTACAATTTGTAATTGTGAATCAGAATGCACAGAAGTGGGCATGCTGTATGCATGTATGTAAATAAGGGATTAATGGGCGGAGCTTGCACCCATACAGCTGCAGCTGATTCATCAGTTGTTTTTTGAGTTTTTGATTTGAAGTTTGTTTGAATACCTGTGCATCACCATCTACAGGCTAATCCACTCAGTTAAGCATGCTGACCATGATGCTTAGGTTTGTTCAGGTCCAGGTTTGAAGCAGCTGTTTTATGACTTCAGTATTTTCAGGATGTATGACCATGTACTGTAAGTCCATTACTGGAAGTAACGACAACATTTTGATTTTCATTTCCATTTTTGCAGGAGACACCATAATATTGCAGTGAACATGAGCAGCAGCAGCTGTAACAGTACATTTCAAAAGGACCTGTTACCTCCCATCTACGGTGTGGAGATGTGTGTGGCACTGGTAGGGAACATACTGGCACTGTGGCTGCTTGTGACTAAGGAGAGGAAGAACTGGCACACGGGAGTGGTGTTCTCCTGCAACCTGGTCATCAGCGATATCATGTACGCCCTCACTCTGCCCCTTCTGATCGATTACTATTCAAGCGGACGGAAATGGAGATTTGGTGCTGCCCTCTGCAAAATAGAGCGCTTCCTCTTCACATGCAACCTCTACGTCAGCATTTACTTCATCATGTGCATCAGTGTTAACAGATACCTGGGAATCGTTCATCCATTCTTCACACGCAACCATGTGCGACCAAAACATGCCAAGATCATCAGTTTATTGGTGTGGATCTTGGTGGCAAGCCTTTCATCGCCGATCCTCTACTATTCAGGTCCCAAGAATAACAGATGTTCCTTATTCGCAAATTCAGAACATGCATCTAAAAAGTTTATGTACAGGGTGTTTATGGCTGTTATAGGCTGCATGGTCCCATTTTTGGCTACGTTTGCATCCTATTTTGGTGTTACTTGGGTGGTTTTCAAAAATGAGAATATCACATCACTGGAGAAGAGGAAAGTGGCTCTGATGGTGGGTTTAGTCTGCGTTCTGTACTCTATATCTTTTGTACCTTATCACATTTTTCAAATATGGCACTTTAAACTGAAAGAGGAAAAAAAATCGAATTATTATTTGTGTAACGGATACCAAGTGTCAAAGGCATTAGCCTGCGTGAACATGTGCCTCCACCCCATCCTGTACATGGCTGTGTTTGACAGTATCAGGACAATGTGCTGTAGAAAGAGCTCAAATGAAGAAAAATAATTGACTGAATGTTTTTTATTCTCTCATATTCACCTTAAATTTGAAATGGCTTTTTTTTTTTGGACTTTTATATAATGTGCATGATTATAGACATTTTTTGTTAATGTAAGACTGACTAAGCTATGAACATCACCTATGTATTTGAATGTCTGGTCTCATTAGTATATACAGTTAATTGCAAATAAATAATTATGGAAAACAAGTTCCTTAGTATTGTCATTGTCATTATAATGAGAAATCACTCTCTCTCTCTCAATGTCAATCTTTTTCTACATTGTTGTTCATAAAATAAAAACAAGAATCCAGGGGCATCAGAAGCATTTTGAATGGGGGG
>JAQMYM010005038.1:0-11440 GCA_030014255.1 Parauchenoglanis ngamensis
ATCGGAGTGCACTTTCCCCTCTAGCATTAAAAAATCTTGTATGTGGCACTTGGTCCTGGAGAAACGCTGTCTCGTCTAACTGTACACTGTATTACATGTATATGGTTGAAATGACAATAAAAGCCACTTGACTTGACTTGACTTGAAGACAAACGTCTGATTTTATTCATTTTGCTGTCTGATGTCAGGTTTCGATGTTGATCAGGCAGAGGCAGCAGCAGCCATTAAAATACAACAATAGCATTGATACCATGATCGATTTTCCTGAGATATCGTGTCATCATTTTATAACTTTTATTGGAAGCTGATTTGATGTGAAAGTTGAAATTTTTTAATCTTCGAAATTGTAAAATGTTAAAAAAAACTTCTTTTTCAAATTTCTGCCCCAGCTTCAGTCTTTATTTTGCAGCCTGCAGCATGCTGTCCTGTCGATACAACTCTATTTAAAGAAGAAAAAAAAGTTCACATTGGGAATATTGTACATTTAGCAAGTTTCTGGGTTGATCAGGTGACGATATACTGGATTATTAGACGATATTGTGATACATTATCTCTGAACAAACTGTTCCATTAAACAAATAATAATTAGAAACTATCACTGACAGCTGATTTAATGTTAAATTTACAGACAGAATATTGACACTTTACTGATACCGAAACCTGAGTATTACATGATACTGATACCAGTCTGATATTGTTTTCTTTAAAAACTACTGAGCTTTAGTCAGGTCAGGCTATGCCAGCCACCGGTAACCATGTAACCCAGTGCCACCTGCCTCATGCAGAGAAGGAAAACTCTGCCAAAAACCTCCGCTGCCTTGCGACCACATCTCTTTTAGGGAAAGGCTTCAGGAGTAAACCTTGAGGAAAAATCTGGAGCTGGAGTCTCATAGGCAGTACGTGGTTGCAAGCAATCTCGCTCTGGCAACTCCTGTGACGGCACTGGTCCCAAACTGTATCGGCTCTGCCACTCCGTTGGATCAACCAGGGTCATGGAGAGGGGGGACCTGCTACTTGGGCAACAGCTGGCCCTCCATACTACCCTGCCCTGGCTCGCGCGCTGGAGAGGACACTCCGGCTTCACTTCACAGCATCGAAACAACACAGGAAGCAGGAGTCTACCGATTTTAAGCTACAATGCTCGATTGGCGTAGAGTGTGGCGCCAGGGGTTGCTTCCGACAGTGGGAGAGATCTTCGCATCTCATTGGACAGCTACTGCCCGCCTCAAGTTGAACAGTCCCCAGCCAGTAAGGTCCTGTCCCGCGACGGCCTGCCTTCCTCATCGGGTGCATGGGGATAAGGAAATCCGACAAGCAGACTGCAATTTCCGCACCTGGCAAGAATACACCAAGAACAAATATCAAGAAGAGACCAGCTCTTAAACTGGGATGCTGGAATGTCTGCACCATGACAACTGGACTTGACAATCTCCAGAACATCAGCGACGCAAGAAAGACAGTGGTCACCAATAACGAGCTACTGAGACTGAAGGTAGATATAGCTGCTCTGCAAGAAACACGCCTAGCTGAATCGGGATCTTTGAAGGAGAAGGACAACACCTTCTGGCAAGGAAAGAGCTCTAAGGACCGCAGAGAGCACGAAGTAGGGTTTGCAGTCAGGAACACATTGCTGAAGATGGTGGAACCAAGCGACAAGGGATCAGAACGCCTGCTGACTGCCTCCATACCTTTGAGTTACTCTCATCAGTGCCTATGCTCCAACCTTGACCTCTACACCAGAGGCAAAAGACAAGTTCTATACCAACTTAAACGACATCATCATGAACATCCACAACAGCGAAAACCTTATCCTCCTCAGCGACCTCAAAGTCAGAGTAGGTGCAGACCATTACTCTTGGCCTTCTTGTTTGGGTTCTTTTGGAATTGGTAAAATCAACGAGAATGGTCAGCACCTGTTGGAGCTTTGCTCTTATCATGGCCTCTGCGTGACCAACTCCTATTTCAAGATGAAGCCACAACACAGAGTGTCATGGCGCCATCCTTGATCCAATCACCGGCACCGGCTCGATACGGTCATCGTCAGACGTGCAAGTCTTAAGCATGTGCTTCTCACTCGCTCATACCACAGCGCTGACTGCGACTCTGACCACTCACTGGTATGCTGCAAGATTAAGCTGCTACCAAAGAAACTTTATAGTTCCAAACAAGAAGGGAAGCCACACATTGATACGACCAAGATGCAACATCCAGAGAAGCTCGAGGAATTCACAAAGTCTCTTGAGGATGCTCTGTCTGCAGGCTACCCACGCAACACCACTTCCGAGTCATGGAACCACCTGCATAAGGCAATTTAGAAATCAGCTCTTGCTATCTTTGGGAGAAAGACCTCCAAGAACCGCGACTGATTTGATGCCAAGTCTGCGGAGTTGACCCCTGTTATTGAAGCAAAGCGTGCTGCCCTTGCTGAATACAAGCGCTCACCAAGTGAGAGGACCCTCCAAGCACTCAGATCAACCATCGATCCTCTGCCCATCATGGAGGAACTAGACACTGCAGCAACACGGGAAGAACTCAGCAAAGCTATCGAAAGCTTAGCCTGCAGAAAAGCCCCTGGGGATGATGGTATCCCCCCAGATTTGATCAGGCACTGCAAGACCACCCTTCTGCAGCCTATACACGACACTTTTTGCCAGTGTTGGAGTGAAGGTGGTGTCTCACAAGATATGAGAGATGCTAAGCTCGTCACCTTGTACAAGAATAAAGGCGACAGCAGTGACTGCAACAACTACAGGGGCATCTCCCTCTTGAGTATCGTGGGCAAACTGTATACCAGAGTCTTGTTGGTGCGTCTTTAACAGCTAGCGGAACGCGTCTATCCCGAGTCCCAATGTGGCTTTCGAGTAGAACGGTCTACAGTGGACATGATCTTCTCCCTTCGCCAACTAAAGGAGAAGTGCAGGGAACAGCAGAAGCCCCTCTATGTCGCTTTCATAGATTCGACCAAGGCCTTCGATCTGGTTAGCCGGGGAGATTGAAGATTGGATGCCCCCGAAACTTCACAGCATAATCAAATCTTTTCATGACAATATGAAGGCAACCATCCAGTATGTGGGCAGCATGTCTGAACCATGTGACATTAAAAGCGGCGTAAAACAAGGCTGCGGCCTTGCTTTAACCCTTTTCGACATCCTCTTCTCTCTCCTTCTGAAACATTCTTTTGGGAATTCAACTGAAGGGGTATACATGCACACAAGATCAGTCGGCAGACTCTTCAACATCGCAAGACTGAGAGCAAAAACCAAGGTGCGTGAGACCATTATTAGAGACATGCTTTTTGCCAGTGATGCAGTAGTCACCTCTCACACTGAACAAGATCTACAGCATCTGATGGACAGATTCTCCCAGGCTTGCAAAGACTTCGGTGCAAAGCCATAAGCCTGAAGAAGGCCAACATGATGGGCCAAGATGTGGACACACCACCTGTCATCACCATCGACAACTATGAACTTGAAGTGGTACACCAGTTCATTTACCTTGGTTCCACCATCAGCGACAACCTGTCTTTAGATGCCAAAATTAACAAATGTATTGGCAAGGCCGCAACAACCCTAGGACGACTGACCACTCGCGTCTGGGAGACCACAAGCTGACCACTCCAAACAAGATGGGAGTGTATAATGCCTGTATAGTCAACACCCTCCTGTATGGGAGTGAATCCTGGACAACTTATGCCAAGCAAGAGCAGAAGCTGAACAGTTTCCACATGCGACGTCTTCGCCGCATCCTTGGCATCAGCTGGAATGATAAAGTGCCAAACGCCCAGATTTTGGCCCGTTCTGGCCTCCCCACCATGTACATGCTGCTTAGACAGTGCAGACTGCGCTGGCTTGGCCACATGCTTCGTATGGAAGATGGTCAGATCCCCAAGGACATCTTCTATGGTGAACTTGCATCTGGCAAAAGACCTCAAGGTTGTCTGCAGCTGAGATATAAAGATGTCTGCAAGCGCGACATGAAAGCTTTGAACATCAACACGGAGATCAGGGAGGACACCGCAGCAAACCGCAACAGCTGGCGATGCTTGCTCAAGAAACGGCTAAAGATGGGTGAGGAGAAGATCTTGAACCTGGCAGAAGAGAGGAGAGCCAGGCGGGAAGGCACACGCACATGGACACTCCCCCATGACCAACTACATCTGCACTCTGTGCAGCAGACACTGTCACTCCTGCATTGTTCTTACTAGCCACCGACGATGCTGTTCTAGTCTTAATACTTCAAACTCTTAGAGCACAGTACCCATGGTCGCTCAAACAAACGAAGGAGGCCTCATCATCACTCATTCTCTTTAAAGGCAGGTGTACTTGCACCTTAGTGGATTGCTATTATAACATTATTATACCTGTTTGCCAGGTAGTAAGTAAGAATGCTACTCAGTAGAGGAAATAGACTTTCTATGGCAACAGCATGTTTCCACTAATAATAAAATAATAATCTTTCACACTGTAATTTTTTTATTTTTAATATTTTTAAGGTTGTGTCCCTGTGTGTAATAACAAGCAGAGCGTAGCTGTATTGCGCAACTGCCTTTGTAGGTGCATATTACTATCTTGATATCCACCCTTAAAATAACAGTGAACTATAGTGCCTTTGACTTAAAGCAGGTTTTTGTTGGTCAATTAGTTAGAATAGCAATGTGCCAACAATGTGCCTGACCACACCTCATTTTAAGACCTGCACATACGTGGATCTGTGGATGCTCAGATGGGTGTAAGTGCACTAGCTGATTAACCAACGGAGGCACTGGATGGGAAAATGACAATTGCATTGGTATCAAATTAGTAAAGACATTTGTGTCATGCTTGGCCATTGCAGGTCATGGGGGTAGCTGGAGCCAATCCCACTTGACTTTTGACAGGAGGCGGGGTACACTCTGGACAGGTCACCAATCTATCGCAAGGCTAACACAGAGACAGATAGCCATTTGCACTCACATTCACACCCACAGGCAATTTGGAGTAGCCACGTGACCTAATACAAATGTCTTTGGTCTGTGGGAGGAAACTGGAGTACCCGGAGGAAACCGAAGCAGGCATGGGACAAAAAATGCAAACAGTGCTAACCAGTATACCTCCATGCCACCCTTTAAATATAAATCAATAAATAGAATACATAGAATAAGTCTGTCATATTCATAAAAAGGCAAAGGCTGTGTAAAGGCTGTTTTTTTTTTTGTTTGTTTTTTTTTGCATTATTCCTTTCCACATCTATGGAACCAACCAGGTTTTTCTTAGTTCTGTATCAGAACTCTGCCATGTTTACAGGTGTATTTTCAGATTTGAATGTTATGTGCAGTCCCCTCCAAAACTATTGGAATGGCAAGGTCAATTCTATTGTTTCTGCTATACACTGAAGACATTTGGGTTTGAGACCAAAAGATGACTATGGAGTGATAGATCAAAAATTAAAAATAGACATAAACTTGAAAAATAGTGGCAGGCAAACAAAATATTCTATGTCCTAAGTTGTTTATCACATCTATATGTAAATGTTAGATCAGAATTTCAGTTTTCATTTCCTTGTCTGTTATTACAGCTATATAAAAGAAATTCATCTTTTGATCTCCAACCCAAATGTCTTTAGTGAATAGCAAAATAAAAGAATTGATCTTGCCATTTCAGTATTTTCTGAGGCGAATGTATGTTGTTTCCATGAGCAGTTTGAAGAAAGATGATTTGTTCTCACTTTGATTAATTTAGTAATTTCATAATAATTAGTTGCCTAATGGGTGGCATTGTGGTGCAGTGGCCTTTCTGTGTGGAGTTTGTATGTTCTACCTGTGCCTGTAAGGGTTTCCTCTGGGCACTCTGGTTTCCTCCCACAATCCAAAGTCGTGTAGATTAAGTCAACTGGCTACTTTAATTTCCCCATAAATTTGTATATGATAATGTTTGTTTGTCTCTGTGTTAGCCCTGTGACAGATTGTCAAGCTGCCAAGCATGTACTCTGCCTCTCGCCATGGCTGATGAGTGGTATTGATGATGTATAAAAAAAGGAGAAAAAGAGCTATCACAAGCTACTGCAACCTCAGCTCCCAATGTCTATTTTCACTTCCCAAGTCATGTGTGGGTCTGTGATGGTAATGTTGTAATGGAATAAATATACTGCAATTGGCAGTAAATAAAAGATAGATACTCCATTGGTAGTAGATAACAACAGCCCTTGCCAAGGTTAGGCATTTAAAATGAACAATTATGATTGCATTGGTAGGTCAAGCTTGTTTCATTATTCAGACCCTCAATTTGATATGCAATATTTTTTTTGTTTGACTCCAGGCTGTCCAGGAGGAAATCAGTATTCCAGACAGCTTTATGAAGCTCAGATATCTCAGCACACGTGCTGCTGGCTACCAATCCCTGCTGCACGTCATACTCACTCATGCTTCCATTCCACCGGGTCTTAGCAAAGTACATGTATCTGCTGTCATCGAAGGCAGGAAGTATCAGAAATGGTACCCAGCTGCCCCAGGATTAGTTTATGTTTTGCCTTGGAACAAAACCGATATCTATAACCAGGAGGTGTTTGGCCTGACTGAAGCATCTGGTAAGCATTCTGCATTGCTTAACATGTTTACAAAAAAAAAAAAAAAAAGTTAAAGATTAAATAGTTATAAATACAAAAAGGATATTCCTTTCATATCTTCATTAAGATCCTTAAGGGTTTTGGTGTATCTAATTCCTTAAATATTTTATACAAATTCCTTAAATACATTTATACTTTTAATAATTAAGTTGAAGATAAGTTATAGTTGGCATTGTGTATAATAGTTGGCAATTCAAAGGAAATGGCCTGAACTAATGGAACCTGAGTGGCTAGAGCAGATAGCTAACTTCTGCTCTTTGGAGAGCTTTGTGGTGTCCCCATGTTATCCGATTCCTCTGTTAAAAATTATAACTCTAAAAAGATCAATGCTTAGTTCTGAGATATATAAGCTATTTATTGCATAATGCAATCATTTGATGTAATTCACTGATCATTCTCTTTTCATTGATATAGAGGCCAGCTTTATAGTTGTAATGCTTTTACAATGATTGCATGTTTTTATATTGTGTCATGGTAGAAATGCTGGAGAAATGCAGCAGCACACTTGAATTATTAGGGAAAAAAACGTTAAACTTATCTTATCTCTTTATACTGGACAGGCTATTGCTCTTTATCACCATTTTTGTGAATATATGGGAAAGCCCAGTATCACAATCCACAAGCATTTCATTTGTCACTCTGCCTTAAGCACAAGAGGAAAATTTGTGTTATAGTCCTGAATCACATTTAATATCCAGTTACTCCTTACTCATTTACTCATGTGTTGTAGTCGAAATGGTGCAAGTGTCTCAAAAAGTGTCTGAGAGCCTTGATTGCTACTATTCAGTTCAACACATTTCTTTTTCTTTTTTTTCTGAAGAAGAAGGGATTTGACCAGCCACCCATAACATGTTTAACCCATCTTTGCTCCAAATTGATATTTGGGTGGAAGGTGGGTACTGTCATTCAGGAACAAAATTTCACACTTATTTTAAAGTTCTTCATTGGGTTTTCCACTGTGTTTATAGAAATCCAGCATAATCTCACAGCCAAAAGTTTAAAATTGGCTTTTCTTCGTCACCTCTTTCTTGCTATTTTCTCTCCTAAGTTTCTACCCTTGTCTATTTCATGTGCTCATTCTTTCTCATTTCTTTCATTTTCATCCCACATGTTGCATTTCTCTTTTGTTCTTGCTATGTTTCATCTCTCCATCCTCTCCCTCATTTGTATTTTGCAAAAATCTCACACAGACCAGTATAATTCTCCAGAGGACTACAACAGCACAATCATCACAGTCATAACTAATTTAATTTGTTATTGGAAACTCCTGCTTTCTTTTTCTTCCCCTAATTTTCAGCTACAGTCCCTTCCACAATGGGACACAATATTCAGGATTTTGCCTCTGTACACCACCACAACAGTTTTGAAAAGAATCCATCAGTGTGATTGAAGTGTAGACTTTCAGCATTAATTCAAGGGATTTAACAAATATCTTGGTTTAACTGTTTAGGAATTACAGCCATGTTTTACACAGTCCCTTCATTTTCACAGGCTCAAAAGTAAGTACTAACATAATTACAAATAAGCATCTTTTCAATACTTGATTGATGCAACTCAATCACTGCCTAATGTCTGGAAGTCATGGATGTCACTAAATGCTGAGTTTCATCCCTTCATTCCCCAGCTTTACCTGGCTTTTAGTGCAGCCGATTTCTTTTGCTGCTGGTTTATGGGTCTTTCTGCCTTCAGTTTTGTCTGAAGGATGCTGAAATGAAAAGCATGCTCAATTTGTTTGACTGACTCATCCAATTAAAAATATAATATTTCTTTGCCTTACAAAACTCTTAGGTTGCTTTAATGGCATGTTTTGGGTCATTATTCATCTGTACTGTGAAGTGCTGTCCTATTAGTTTTGCAGCATTTGACTGAATCTGAGCAGAAGTGACACAGTTCCATTGGCAGCCATACATGCCAGTGTCCATCATGTTTGACAGATGATGTGGTTTGGTTTGTATCATGAGCCCTTGCTTTCCTTCTCCAAACTCTTCTTTTTCCATCATCCTGGTACAAGTAAATCATGATTTCATCTGACCAAAGAATCGTGTTCCAGAACTGGGCAGCATTTCAAGCAAAGGCTAATCTAACCTTTCTATTTTTAAATGGTACCAGTGTTTTGCATCTTGAGATAAACTCTCTGTATTTAGGTTCATGAAGGCAATTCTTGATTGTAGCCTTTGACAATGACATGTTGACATCATAGAAAGTGTTCTTGACTTGGCTTTATGTTTTTATTTTGCCAAGGGAAGAATTTTATGATCATCCACTTTGCTTGTCTTCTGTGGTCTTCCAGGTCTTTGCTGTTGCTAAGCTCACCAGTGCATTCCATCTTTTTAAGAATGTATTAAATTGTTGATTTGGCCACTCCCAAAGTTTATGCTATCTTTTTGATAGGTCTGCTTTGTTTTTTCAGCCTAATGGTGGCCTCCATCATTTGCATCAACATCTCCTTGGACTGCATATTTAGAGTTCCCATGAATAGCTGCCAAATGCAAATTCTGCACTTGGAATCAGCTCCAGACCTTTTATCTCATTAATGTGTCAAAAAATAACAAGGAAACAGACCAAAACTGGCCATGAAACTGCTAATCAGTCAACTGTTCTGTTACTTTTGAGCCTGTGAAAATGGAGGAACTGTGTAAAAATGGCTGTAATTCCTAAATGAATAATGCAATATTTTTGTTAAACCCCTTGAATTAATGTTAAAAGGCTGAATGTTAAAATTTTGAAAAGTGTCACTGTTCCAATACTTTTAAAGGGGGCTGTATGTAAATTCATATTTCCACATTTGTTTCCTTCTCCACTTTGTGATGATGATATAGATGTACATTACTACACTTCCATTTACAACAATTACATGTGATCAAGTAATTCAGTTTGCATTAAATTATCTTCCAGAGAGAATAATGTTTGACAATGAGCTCATTGATTAAGATGCATAACATTCTGCCAGACCCACCATCTGAGACATCCTTGTGTGTGTACGTGTGTGTGTGTGTGTGTCCAGTGTCTGTGGGATATGAGTATGAATCATGTCTAGGCTTCATTCGATGGGAGAGGAGGACGACACTAATTCAGGGCTTTGAGATGATGGGCTCCAGCTTGGGTGGATGGACCTTGGACAGGCATCACATTCTCAATGTGCAGAGTGGTAATAAATGCAGGAACCTGATTGTACACAGTTTGCCACTGTTACACATACGGTGAAATTTTAACAAGTTTTATACTTTAATAACTTTTAAGCTGTGTGCTTTTGATGGTATTTTAATTCTAGGGAAATTGTAGGACACTATAGAAAGAAATGTGTACATGCTTTATGATGGGTCACTAAAAGGAAAATAATGTAATGATAATAGTATTCATCTTTGTATGTGATTAAACTAATTATTGCCACCAGAGCACATGATCACAAAGGATATGATAGCTTATAATAAAATCTAGACAGAGAATTAAAGTTGAATTTTGAGACTTTATACTATATATACAATATGGGCTGACATAGCAGGTTGCACAACATAATGTCATAATGAGGTCATATGTCTACGAGGTCATAAATTATAATGTGTAATATATAATTTCCATGTTTTCTTATGCTTTTTTATGTTTTAGGATTTTGTCCATGTTTTGGTTAGTTTACTCATTAAACATTAAACACAATATGTTCATGGTATAATGACCACACTTAGCAAACAATCAACTGCTTACAGCTCACTTTAAGTAGACTAAGGTGATTATTAAACAAATTAAACAAATGAGACAAAAATATTATATGTGGTTAATTATTTATTGAGGAAAAATGTTCCAATATTACATAATCTATGAGTGGCAAAACTATGTGACTCTCTAGGATAAGTTCAGTTCATTTGATGACAATCGGATGCTGAGTGGGCCCCCTGTTCTATTTTCAAAAACAGGGGTCTATCAATGTCTGAACTTCATAACACGTTTGTGGCAGTATATCATGGCACTAATAAAGGAGATTTCTGAGGACCTCAGAAAAAGAGTTGTTGATGCTCATCAGGCTGGAAAAGGTTACAAAAAATATCTAAACAGTTTGGACTCCATCAATCCACAGTCAGACAGAAGGAGGAAATTCAAGATCATGTTCACCCTCTACAGGAGTGGCTGACCAACAAAGATCACTTTCAAGAGGAAGGTGTGTAATAGTCCACAAGGTCTCAAAAGTATCCAGGGTAAGTTTTAAACAACTTAAGGCCTCTCTCACATTAGCTAATGTTAATGTTCAAGAGTCCAACATCAGGGGAACACTAAATACAATAGTGTGCATGACCAGGTTGCAAGGAGAAAGCCACTGCTCTCCAAAAAGAACAATGCTCCCCATCTATAGTTTGATAAAGATCACATGGACAAGCCAGAAGGCTATTGGAATTTTTTTTTTCTAGATGGATGAGACCAAAATGCAACTTTGTGGATTGAATGAGAAGCATGATGTTTGGAGAAAAGAAAACACTACATCCCAACATAAGAAAGTTGTCCATTTTGTGAAAATGGAGGCGGTAGTATCATGGTTTGGGCCTGTTTTAGTGCATCTGGGCCAGGCAGTTTGCTAACGTTGATGGAACAATGAATTCTGACTTGACCAACAAATTCTAAAGCAAAGTCAGGGCTTCTGTCTGTGAACTGAATCTCAAGAGAAAGTAGGTCATGCAGCGAGACAATGTCCCTAATCACGTAAGTTATTCTATCAAAGAATGGTTA
The DNA here is from genome assembly GCA_030014255.1 of Parauchenoglanis ngamensis. Lineage (NCBI taxonomy): Eukaryota > Metazoa > Chordata > Actinopteri > Siluriformes > Auchenoglanididae > Parauchenoglanis > Parauchenoglanis ngamensis. Next base: position 11,317 of record JAQMYM010005038.1, read on the forward strand.
AAGAAGAATAAAATTTAATATTTTGGAAAGGGCGACACAGTGGTGCAGTGGTTAGCACTGTCGCCTCACAGCAAGAAGGTCCTGGGTTCCATCCCCGGGTCACCCAGGGTGCCTTTCTGTGTGG
>JAQMYM010005039.1:0-11432 GCA_030014255.1 Parauchenoglanis ngamensis
GCAATTTAGAGTAGCCAGTTGACCTAATCTGCATGTCTTTGGACTGTGGGAGGAAACCGGAGCACACGGAGGAAACCAACGTATGCACGGGGAGAACATGCAAACTCCACAAAGAAAGGCACCCTGTGACCCGGGAATCGAACCCAGGACCTTCTTGCTGTGAAGCGACAGTGCTAACCACTGCTCCACTGCCGCAAATAAAATCAATATATAATATTTATTTTTTAAACTTTTTTGCATATTGAGTGTTGCCCACTTTGTGCTTTTCACATGAAATTTCTGCTTTTCTCTGCAAGCACAATCAAGATTGCAATTCACGTAGTACTGCAGTATGGTAACATGGGTATTTTTAAAATGTAGAAAGTCTCTGTATCCTCAGTAGCTTAAAGAATTTATGAGATAAAAAGTATCTGCATTTTGAAATCACCTACATTACCATACCACTTTTCCATGTGATTTACAAGCCTGTTTGTGTTTGCAGAAAAGAGGAAAAGTTGATATGTATTATATGTTGTGAAAAGCACAAACTGTACACATGAAGTGCCAAGCATTCAATGGCCCTGTTTACATATGGTTTTAAAATGCATCTTGAGCATTCAGGTCACAAATGGACTGTCAGGACACATTGCCGTTTACACCTGTGTTTATCATGCGTCTCCAAGGTGTCCAGCTGACCACTTTTATTCAAATTTCGTTACTGCCTACATCACAAAATTATATTAAAATGTAAAACCTGAAATAACATCATTATTTTCTTGCACTCCAACCAAGTACATCGGTGCTCCTCTCCATTGTTTTCTAGTGTGTCGCACTGTTACCAAAACAATCACTGCGTCCAGCATTAATCACTTATTTTCCTGTTACGTCCGTATTGTGGACGCATTGGGACACATTAGCGTTTACACTACAGAAAGTATGTGGTTAAGTGCGTCCCCGTCCACCTCAGCGAGTGGTTTGAGCGAAACCGTCTTGAGTGCGTCTTGGAGGTCGTTTACACTCATATTTAGCGCTATCCAGTTGTGATCAGATCACCCAAGATGCATTTTAATACCAAGTCTAAATGGGGTCAATATGTTAAAAAGGGTGTTAAAGCGGTAGAGGTTAGCTTGGTTAAAATACTTGTGTGTTACTTTTGTTAATTAAGCTAAAGATCTGTTAATTAAGCTACTCATTAATTAAGATAATGATCTTTCAATTAATTATCTGTTAATTAGGCTACATTCTTGTTACATTCTGATGCCCTGCAGGAATGACAAATTTTGGGCCTTTTTTCTCCTTTTAATTATATTAATTTGTTGTTAAGTGTACTCTGCATTGTACTCATACAGCACTCTAAAATAGCAGTCTTTACATTTTGACCAATTTTTACAATCATGTTACAGTTCATTTACCATTAATTCAACTAAACTAAAGTAAAATGAAACTTTAAGCTAACAGAAGCCAGAGAAGAACATGTATACCTAAACGTAAAGTATCCCCAGTACTTATCTCAGCACTCTTATTCACAGTCTGCTCACACTAAACATTCTTTCAACTCTTTCTGTTTGTAGCTTTATAGCAAGGGACATGTTAAAAAGTCCATCAGAGAATCATTCACATATTATGAAAAGCCACATGAAAATAGCTTGGTGTATAGTACATTTTCAAAAGACATTATGTGTGTTCATTTGAAGTGGATATACAGTATGCTTTGTTAATATGTTAAATTAAAATAAATGAGAACAAAAACAAAAGTGTCTGAATACTTATATTAAGTCATATATCATGACTATATAAGTCATATATCACTTTATTTTCAGGCTTTTGAAATATTTTGATAGTGTAGAGGTAGACAGAGGCAGGTGAAGACATCCATTTAAAATAACTAAAATAAAGAAGCCAGAATGGCTACGTAATACTCAACATGAGAAACAGACAACAGATCAGACAATTAGCAAATAGGTGTGAACTAGGCAGAGCAAATGGGAGAATGGCAACCAAAGCTAAGCTCAAAACAATGAGTCAAACAGGGAAGGAACAAAAGTCTTAGTAACATCACAGGCACAGTGTTGGAGCATGGAAAAATGTTTTTTTTTTTTCAGTTTTCAATCACAGTCAAATCACAATCACAGTCTAAACAGCCATGGGAACTGTAGTTTTTAAAATCAGAAGTTACAAATGTGGACTGAGGTGACAAGCAGGAAATGAGCTGTTGGGTCGATCTGGGTTTTTTTGTAGAAAAGATGCATGACAGTGTGATTGTAAAGAAAAGTATAGAATAAGTCAGTAATAATTAATGCTTTGTGTTGATAATAGAAAAATTGTAATTAAAATTGGATCTAAAAAAAAAAAAGGAAAAGATCCCTTTAAGTACAAAATCTCTTCTATGCAGTGTTGACACTTTTATGTGCTGGAGGGGATCAGTTTTGCAAATGAAACACTGCCATGCATTTTTGAGACTGTAAACATGTGTGCAGTGTAACCCTGCTTGTTTACCAGTGCTCTGCTCTGAAGGAACTTTTGTAAAGTCCTTCTCTCTGCCTTGCTCTTTTACAGTTTTATGGAAAATTCCTAAAACCAACTGATTAAAGACATGCAAAGGGCAAGATTGTAAGGTACGGTCAAACTGAGTAGGACATGCAGAGGTATGAGGAGGATTGGTGGATGCCACTTATACCTATATACTGTAGGTGAAAGGTTTTCTGAATGGTGTCCCAGTGACGTCTTTTTTTCACTGTTTGTTAAACTGGTTAGTACACAAACTTAGGACACATTATATCATGGCTTGTATTTTGAACTCTCTTTGTATGATGCAGTCTATTTGTTTTCATGTGAACCCTTTATCCTTTTGTACAGGTTTTGTTTAAATTACTTGTCTGCTGTTCCAGACTCTTACAGCAACTTTTAAAAAGTGTAACAACAATCTCAAGCACAAACATTCTCTGAAACATGTCACTTGATTTTGAGTTATTTTGATTTTATGCCATATTTCAGCTTAATAATGGCAACATGGAGTCTTTTTGCATTATCTGCATGTACAATGTATCAGCAAGCAGTGATGAAGGGTCTCATCAAATATGTATATGTAGTGTATACATATTATACATATTATTTGATACTTTAATGTACTTATGCAGAGAATACGAAGCCTAAATTTCTAAATCTAGTCTTCAAGAGAACAATTCTTAGTTCTCAGCTTTCAGTTTGCTAAACTACTGCGCTGGCATCTTGGTTTCTTTTTAACCTAGACAGGTATTATGTTTTGAAATGCGTGATCTCTTGCCTTGTTTATGACGTCAAACTTCAAAAATAACTTTCTGGAAAGGGACATACCTTCGTATGTGCAAGTAAAACAATCACAAAAGATGTTCCTCCATTCTTTCAGTAATGTGCAGTACTTCAGTGTGTATGTGTGTGTGTGTGTGTGTGTGTGAGAGAGAGAGAGAGAGAGTAGGGTGTACGTTTATATGAGAGTATATGTGTGTTGCATTGTGTGCATTTATGTAGATGTGTGTATATGTATTTTAGCTAATGCACACAGTGAAGTACTTCATGGGCTCTCTTTTCTGTTGCTTGAAAGCATTTTAAACACACCTGGCATTTTGTGCTCTCTTTAGTGACCTCTGACCTGCAATTACAGCAGCTATTTTGTGTGCTGCTGAATGTCACGTACATATGTGAGTCTGTGAGGAGAACTCAGTGGCCACAGAGCTCTGACTTTTTAAAAATGCAAATGGTGTAACCACTTCTGTTCAAATGAGAACCAAAAAGTGAACCTCCATCCATACTTAAGTGTTTTTAAGTGTTCACAGTTATCAAGAAAACATAAATAAACATGTTGCTATAGTGCACATAGATATGGTGTCAAGGCAGTTACTAGAAAATAGTAACTAGAAAAAGAATATAATCATAAGTGAATTCTAAATCAAAAGAATCAAAATCATAAGTTTGAGCTATTACAGCATAGTGGTTAGCTAATACTCAGTTATTTGGCTAAATCAGAATTAGCTTTATTGACCAAGTATGCCTGAACACACAAGGAATAAACACCTAACAAACAACCACATAACAAACAACAACAGCAACAGATTTTGGTAGTAATTTTTGAAGTAATTCCTTCTAACATGTAACTAATATGCCAAGAATGAGAGTGTAATGATGGTTAGGGAAAGATTGGCAACTCTTTAGTTTCTCAAAAGCTTCTGGAAATGTGGAAAGAAGAAATGTTAATTTATAAGGAACACTACTAATGCAAGCCTTCTAATTTAAGCATACATTTTATGCATTTATACATACATTTTTACATTTACAAAATGTGTTCATATCAATACTCACTAGGAAAGTGTATTAGTAAGGTGTCAGACCACCACAAGCTGCCAGAGCAACTTCAGTGAACCTACAGTCTTTGGAACTATACTGGAGGGATGAAAACCATTCTTCCAAAATATTCCCTTACATGTTATAACATATCCCTCCGTGGGCTCAAATAAGGTTACTGTGAAAGCCATTCTGTGAGCCTTCTTGCCCTGTGGATGAGCATGTGAATTTTGTGAAAGTGGTTTATGTGCTGAAACCCTACTATAACCCTCTATGTAATTGTTAAATTACTGTTCTTGCTGATAGTCTGATTTCATCCTGCACTGGGATTCTTAGTCGCCTGTTTTTTTTTCTTACATATCACAGTAATACACAAACATCTTGATCAATTACTATTTGCGTTCAACCACAACGTCCAACCCAATTTATTTATTTGTCTTACCCGTATATCTAAATGATCTTAACTGAATCTTAATCTCTTTTCTCTAAACGGTACATGTATCCCTGCAGCCTGATGTGATGCTGGAGCCTGATCCGACACACTTCTACTGTCATGGGGTCTCTCCAATTTTCCTTTCCACTGTTACCTCTGGATGGTCATTAATGAACTAAACATAAATCTACACCTGGATTTCTGCAAAGCTAATTTGTATATTGTTAAAAGAGCTATACAGAGCTATACACAGCTATAAATACATCTATATAGGTGTAGTGTTTACTGAGGAGCTCATGCTCAGAGAACTCCTCCTCTTCTGTCCACTCTTGGGGCACTTAACCTGCACCAGAGTGTATCCTTGTCAACACACACACACACACACACACACACACACACACACACACACATACAGTGCTTTCAAAACACACACATACTCTGAGTGTCATGACTGTACTTATTAAAAAATACAAACACTGCATGTTCACACAGAGGGCCTCATTATCAATCTTTTAGTACATTGTGTATGTTTGTAAACTCAAACTAAACTAAAATATTCCAGTGAACTTAAAAAGGTTCAGAAATGCTGGTATTCATGTGCATATGTTGATAAATGGCAACCACATGTAAATTATTGGGTGTGTGCCTGGCACAGGTGATATGTCGATCACTGCTAAAGCTGAAATAGTAAAAATAAAGCTTTCTCTGTAAATTAAACAGACTGAATTTCTCCCATTTGTGACAAAAAAAACCTCTGCTTTAGAGATGCATGGAGCAGTGCTGATGTGCAGTAGCCTCTTCCTGCAGGAGGAATCAGCTCTGATGGATTCGGCTACACACAGCACACTAGGAAGTACATAGCCCACTGTAGGTTAAAATTTACCAGATCAGTCACTTATCACAATTTGAAATGTGTGATATCCATAGCACTAACTCTTCCAGTACACTACTTCTACCATTTGCACTACCTCGGATTACAGACACCTTATGCCCAGACCAGCCTGCCCTTCATTTACACAGTGGCATTTCTTCTGAAATCGTATTGGCTTAAAATGAATTTAGACTGGCTTGCTGTCTTTTTAAAATATTTCAAATTTCTCTAATGCCATCAATATAAAAAAGATGGGTTTAAAAAAATTACATTTGCATATGTAATTGAAATATATTTTAACCTTGACAGCATTGTAATGCCACCTTTGTACCTCCGTACCTCCTTAGCAAAGTATGATTTGAATTTTATCAATCAAGGTTTGCATTATTTAGTTTTGTTATGCGTAAACTGACAGACTCAGGAGCATGAGTAGGATGTGAATGCTTTTCAGAAATTAAATGACTTTTTTGAATACCAAATTTATTGTGTAAATGCCTGTACAGACTATTTGAAAAAAAAAACCATTTGTATGCAGCTTGATTAATAAGGTCCAGTGTTCCTGTGACTGTGTGACTGATAAGATACATGTATACCACTGACTGTACTGAATATGACACAGATTCCCTAGAAGAAAACTTCCCAGAAGTAACAGAAACAGAAGTTTCGTAACAAGCCACATGCATGATGTCATACAGATGACTGGGTTTCTCAAATGCACAGCACACAAAGTCATCCTGTACCCAACCTGCTGTGTGTGTGGGTGTGTGTGTGTGTGTGTGTGTGTGTGTGTGTGTGTATGTGTGTATCCATGCTGTGAGCCACAGCTGTAGTGATTTCCAAGGATACTTTGTCTTTGTGTTCTCTTCCCAGCTTGCCTTGCTTTCTCAGCTGCTTGGCTTAAGCAGCAGGCAGCCTTGACATTGGCGTCATAACACTGATTGACCCTAAACACTGCATATTCGATTGTGCTCTGGGTCACAAACCATCCTTCATCCCATGGAACAGCTTCTCATCAGAGACTGTGTCTTTGAACAGTCATGTGATGTGTGAGTATAGAAGCGGTTGCTGCCAGCTGCTCTGGGAAAGCCGTAATAATAATAATTTAATGTCAGAAAATGTCTTTTTTCCTACAAGACGGCATTTAGTCATACATCCAAAAACATCTCTTGCCTTCACATCATATCTCTTGCCATAAACTATTAAGTCTTACAACAAAAGATACACATTTTAGATAGCAACATTAAACAGACAATGTTGAGTAACCTCTTTCAGGAAAACTTTATTTTTGTGCATTCCTCTGCAAACTATTTGGCCTTCTCCAGCTTTTACTGATTGAGTTTAACCTACTAAGCTTACTAAAGCCTAATACATTCCTCTGGTCATAACTGAACTAGAATCCTGTTTTGCAGAATGGTTGTTTAGTTTTTCATAATTAGAACGCTCTTGCTTGTGCCTTTTCATCTTCCTTTTTCATTATCTTATTTGGAATGCTCCCATAAAGATTTCATGCCTTAACCTCTTGGACGTCATCAATCTGGGTTTCGCTGCAGCCTGATCTTTTTAAACAAGTCTAACAGATTAAATATGCTGTTTTAGTCATTTTAAAATGTTAACTCCTTCTGAACGGCTTATTATGATTATATACTAATTTAGTGTTATTTCATTTTATCTACATTTCATCTGTTATAAACAACCTCATATATTCATATAATAGACCCCTGGATATCATGTGTTTGATGAGCTGCAGTGTGTGAGTACTAAAACTAAAACTAAAAGTTTCAGGTTTTAAAACTGCTGATGAAGGCATAAAATAGTCACCTGAACTGGTTATAAAATGGCTGACAACAACCTCTTAAGTACACACACACACACACACACACACACGGCAAAATATACAAACTGTATCGGTGATCACCATTGCCATGGCAACGCCGCAGTCACTACCCTCTCTTCTCTCCCATGTTTTCAGACATGTAATTCCTCTGAAAGCTCCCATTTCCTTCTGTGTACTTTGGCCTCACTGGCTTAGTGTGTTTTTCAGTGTTCATGTACATGTGCTAGCATGTTCACATGTATTCAAGTGTGTATATTTGTTAACATGTATTGTTATTTTTTATTATTTTTTATCATGTATGTGTGCATTTAAAGTTTTTCCATGATTGCTTACACAGTGTTATTGTGTTGGGCTAATGTTTCTCAGAAAGAAAGAAAAAAAAGCTCTCCTCTCTTTTTCCTCCACCACCGGGACAAAACTCTAAACATGCTTTAAGGGAGCCTACTCTTGTTACACATTTTGTAAAACATGTTGCACAGTGCTCAGAGTCTGAACACAGATGTCAGATTGAAATATCCTTTCCTTTTGTGTGGGGCTACTAAAACAAAATTCAAAGACTGAAAAAACACCACTTTGCAAATCAATTTGAAAATGGCCTCACAAGAAACACTAGAGCTTTCCCTTACACATCCATATCTTTCTTTACCAATTGAAGGTTCATGTCAGTAAAGAAAGCAGATAAAGTCCTGAGTGTATAGGAACGTAAAATATATTTATGGATTTTGTGTATGCAGTTGTATTATCTAAATGTGTCTGTGTTTGTATGCATGTGTTTCTTAACTGGATATATGTGTTAGTGTGTACTGTGTGTGTATGTGAGTATGTGTTTGCATGAATATTTTAATTAGATTTTGTGTATATTATAATGTATATGTACAGAATATGTGTGTTTTCATGCACTGTACATGTGTATATATTTGTCTTTAGGTGTGTGTGTGTATGTGTGTGTGTGTGTGTGTGTGTGTGACTGCATATAAGCTCTCAGTAATTACCATTTGTGGTTTAATAATTACATTTCTTAAAATATCCTCACTGATTCTGCGTGTGACTTGTGCATGACTGTAATCACCACACCCTGCTGTCAGTGCGTATGTGTTGTGTATGCTTGTTTATGTGTGTATGTGTGTGTGGTTCTTTGCTCAGGACCCAGACATGAGGTAAAGAGTGAGCACAACGTTTAATTTAAGTCATGTGTCACAACTCTAGATCCAAAAGACTTTGGATTTGACTAAGTAAATTTCCAAAAAGTCAGGAAAACTAAATGTAATGTTTATTCAATACTTTTCATTTTTCATTCAAAGTTTCAGTTTTACCTTTCACTTCAAAAACCGCATCAAACAAACAGGCACCAGAAAAACAAGAATCACAAACAACATACTATACATACTGCTCACACTGAACCCTGCCCAAAATCAGTATCTATGATGCAGTACATAAACAAAATAATTATCTCCAGAACTTATAACATCATTCCAAACTCTGCTAAAAAGCAGTATCTGGGATGGCATATGTAAACAATATATATAATTCCAGTATGTCTGAGATTCATACTTATGGACAAATAACCAAATTTCCATGCTGTAGAATATCTACAGCATATTTGTAACCTACATTTTAAGATACTTCACTGAATAATGCAAACATGAATATGCAACTGTGAAATATATACATTAACAAGTTTGGTGTTGTTTCAAAGCTTTTTCATTCTTAACTGTCTAAGATAAATTACTTTTATCGTGATATAAAACAAAACAAAACATATTTATTCTAGTTATGACATTTTATCCCTGTTTCCAGATAAAGGAAACAAATCTTTAGGTTTAGACAAAGATTTAAACTTTCAAATCTAAAATATCTAAAATCCTTTTCCACAGCCTCTTGGAATTTTTATTTTTATCACTATTATATCATGATGGGTGAGCCCTACTGAACAAAAACAGCAACAGCAAAAAAAAACCCAAAACATTAAATACATTAATATTAATGAAATTCATAATATTAAAACAGCAAACAGCATCTGATGAACACTAGCTACCTCATTTGATCATTTTGCCATCATCACCTTCCTATCAAATCTATCATCTGTATCTATGTAACAACTTTTATAGCCATACAAGTGGAGAAATTTTGGGGTTTTGTTATTTTACATTTCTCATTTCTCCGAGTTTTCTTATATGGAAATGTATTATTTGCATAACAGCTTGTGGTTAGACACATGACGTATCCTCTCTGTGCTCAGCAGAATGTGCATTCACCTTCTTCTCTCCTACTGAAATCAGTCTCCTTGTTTACCTGTGAAGATGTAATTTAAACATTTAAATAATCTATGTTAACTATAATACATTGTACATTATTTTGTATTTAATGCCCAATAATGTAAAAAAAAAAAAAGGCAGGTGATTCCCTAGGATATATGAATGCTACTCTGCTGGTATCCTACCATAAACCCAACCATTATTCCTCTATTGCTATACTGTAGCATGTAGCATGGTGCACTGTTACCAAAAAACAACAAGGAAATTCAACCCTGTATGTGTGAACCTGAGATTAACACAGTTAGTTCACCAACACTGGGGAAGTGTTTAGGGGCTTAGGTACCACATATCAAGCCAGTTACTTATTAAAATAACTCACATTGTCACAGATGTGTTATGGACTTATATGAGTGAAAATCATGGAGCCTTGTTGAGAAAATGCCATTTAATTGAATAAATAAATGCACTTCTTATAAGCCATTATTCATAAATAAGACCATACTATTTAGAAGCATGAGTATCACACTAACAATGGGCCTCATTTAGATTAAAAAATAAATAAACTTATGAATAGCTGAATGTCTTCATAGGCCTAACTGAACTAAAAATTTCATCTAGATTTACAATGGTTTCGGTAATGCTGATCTAATTCAATTCAATTCAATTCAATACTACTTCATACTCATGTGCGCATATTGATTTAGTTCAATCAAACGCAGGTCATGTGTACACCACAGCTCATTTGCATTTAGTAATACCCATAAAACTTCACAAAAGGTAATAATTTGTATGGCATGCATGCACCCATAGTTTTCATGGTATTAAAACAATGTGATCCTGGCCAGTTACATTCTGAACATTCTTCATGTGAAATGGCTGTAGTGTCATGCATGAAGGTTCATAAGAGGAAAAGAATATGAATGCTAACCTCACCTTAATTTTAAAAGTAGATTTTAGCACCCTAAAGCTTTCCATGGTTTGTCTACCTGGAGGAACCCTTAAACTGGGATTATCACCTGTTCATTCCCTGAGACATGGAGGAAGGTTTCTGTTTCTTAACTACTGAAATTAATTATATGAAATACTGTCATAGTTGCATGAGCTCTAACCTCAACTTTCATTTTGATGGCATGTCATTTGGCATGACAGAGTCACTGCAGGGGAATTACAGGATAAGTGAGCACACAAGGCTTTCATTTTATTCAAGATTATTAAATCCACGAGACTACAAAAACTGTAATCACATGATGAGGTGCTGCTTCACTTTAGTGTTGTGTTCTGTTCTCACTTTTCCTTCTTCTGCTACATGAAGAAATGTTCTCAGAACGTGACAGCTGAGACTTGTCCAGACTTGATGTACAGACAATAATGTTCTGTTTACCACAAAATCATATGCTGTACACCTTTACTTTCACCATTCTCTAATTGTGAGGGAAACTATAAACATTTCCAGGAACCTTTGGGAACAGGCTTAAGAAACACTGCTTTGGGACAAAAAAAGCTCTACAAGCTCCCCCGCTGGTCATGACATGAGAACAGGAAGAAACTTTTACAGGCTCCATTTAGACAGGGAGTCAAAGGGGAGTTTCCTCACATAACAAAAACCACCTGTAAAACGAAATATATTCAGGTTTATACTTTTTCTAATTACTAATTACTAATTTCTAATTACTTTTTCACACAGGGCCATGTAGGTTTGGATTTTTTTTCTCCCTAAATAATAAAACCCCTCATTTAAAAACT
>JAQMYM010005040.1:0-11431 GCA_030014255.1 Parauchenoglanis ngamensis
GCTGGGATTGGCTCCAGCTTCCCCGCGACCCAGATGAATAAAGCGGTATAGATAATGGATGGATGGATGGATGGATAACTGCAACTACCCCATAAACAACATAGGTGAGGTTGAAATTTCTGAGCACTACAATTACCTGGGTACCGCCTTGAAAACAGACTGGACTGGAGGACCAAATCCAACACTGTTTACAAGAAGAAGATGAGCAGATTTTAGTTTCTGAGGAAGCTCAGATCTTTCAATATATGCAACAACATCCTGGAGATTTTCCAGAAGTCTGTAATGGTGAGTGCGATCTACTGTGCTGTGGTCTGTTTGGGGAGTAGCATCAGAGGCAGAAATGCCAGCAGGATCATTAAACTCAGTTGCAAACTGAAAATATCACTGGTTAAAACATGTAGATGTATGAGTCAGTGAGGAGCAGGAGGTCACACAAGCTGCCCTCCATCATCACATCCTACCCTCTCCATGACATATTAAAAAACAGCAGAGCTTCTTCTCCAAAAATTCATTCAGTTCCCCTGTCACAAAGTACATTTTAGGGAATCATTCCTACATTTTACTATAACACTGTACTGCATAGCACTGTATAGCATAACACTGTATAGCACCTCTATGTGACAGGTGAATACACTATTGCACTAGAATCTGTACTTACCGTTTTTATCATACATATATTATTCCATTTTCTGTGTCTTGTTCTGCAGATTTGCTGTTCTGTTGCACATTTTATTGTTATTCATAATCTGTTGATTATGGTGCTGTACCTCTTATTCACAGCTATTTGTGCGTACCTGTTTTTATAAATTTTTCTTTTTCTTTTACTTACTACTATTACTCTTTTTAATGTCTATATTGTACATATGTTTATTTCATTTTAATACATTCATGTTAACCATTAAATTACATTTGCTTAGGTGCAAAAATATAGCTGCTCATGTCTCCCTCAGAAACAATTCTAGTTACTGAGTATTTCATTTATCACAGGCTTGAATATGCAGAAGAACCTGCTGGAAGGTTGTGTGTGTGTCTACTTTAAAAACAGCTGCTTTGAAAAAGAGGCAGCCTGTGCTAGTGTATTTTGAACAGCCAGGGCTTGTTACTTGAATGCCCACAGTATATGCAGGACTGGATTCTTTACATAACAGTATAGCACTCAGTGGAGTGTGTTTCTGTGGTTTTGAATGTGCTATGAATTCCTGATACACAAGGTTTATACTCCATGGCTTTGTTATGCAACCTGCCTCTAGCCGGCATTCAGTGCATACTCATTATGCCCCATCAACCAGAATTTATTATTCTGGCATATTTCTTCTGGGGAGAGAAGGAGAGCAGAAACAAGTGAACCAGGCAGAGAAGTAAACTGAAGATGAAGAAATTAGCAAAAAGAAAAAAGGTTGCAGGAAAGAATTAAGAGAAGAAATGATAATTAAGATACATTAGAAAAAACAATTCAATAAATGGAAAGAGAACTATGAGAGAAGTAGGAATGTGAATAGAAGCAATCACTGAGAAATCTACACTGGGAGAAACCTTTATTAGTGGTCAAACACTGCAAAGTAAAACTACTAGCCACTTATAAGGAAAGAGACAAGGTTTCTTGAAATATGGTGACAAAGTAAGTCACAGTTCAATGCATTGAATTTATTAAAGATAAGTCAGGGAGCATGCCAGTAGGTGAATTGTTTTACAATTGTTACCCCTTTGCAGCAAATCCAGTCAGTATTCTTAACTCATACCCAGCATTCCCAGGATAGGCTTTGGATTTAGCATGATTTTGACCAGGATAAAGTGTTTGCTGCATTAATGAATGAATGAATGAATGAATGAATGAATGATAAGACAATTCAACAGAAGAATGCCAGAGGAGATCAGCCTACACAGTTTGGTAAATTCAAAGAGGAAAATAATTGAAGAAAAAACACTGGTTAGCAGTCAAAGGCAAAGAGAAAGCCTACTGTATGTATATTTTATGATTTTGCATCATCATAGTGTGGGGATATAAGAAAGCTCTAAAAGCAGAATTATTGAGATATCTGCCATAAGACAACTCTAAAACCAAAAACCAGCCATTGCATCAATATTTATCTCAAAATGGATGCCAGAGATACTAAGGCAAAGTATCTAGCCAACATTACTATTTTTGTTTGTTATCCCTTTTTAAATGTACCTCATTATAAACATAAAATACATACAGTTACTTAGCTTTGTTTAATTTAGGAAAACCTTCTTTGCTGTTAGATTTAAGACTACTGAGGTTTGAATTTGACCCATTCTTGGCTCGTCTTGCCCTTCTCTATGGCACAGTTCTTCTTCTAGATATTGTTGTGAGTTAATAAACTGGATATTGCTGTGTGTGTGTGTGTGTGTGTGTGTGTGTGTGTGTGTGTGTGTGTGTGTGTGTGTGTGTGTGTGTGTGTGTGTGTGTGCAGGGTGTCCTGCAATGTATTGACATCTCAATTAGGGTATGTCCCTGTGTTCCCAGGATAGGCTCCAGGTCCAGCAAAATCCAGGCTGGGGATCTCACACTCACCCAGGCCACCCCATATACCCATAACACATTTTGAGACCACTGACCACTGTAATGTATATTTACTCATCAATTTATTAGAAACCTCCACATCTGCTTATCCGTCACATGGAAGCTGGAGTCAATCCCAACTGACTTCAGGCAAGAGGCAGGGTACACCCTGGGCAGGTTGCCAATCAATCTCAAGGATAACACAGAGACAAACAACCATTCACACTTATTGTCATTTATAGTAGTCATTTGACTTAACCTTGAACTGTGGGAGGAAATCCAGAAGAAACCTACACAGGCATGTAGAGAACACACAAACTCAGAACAGAAAGGACCTAGCTGGCCCCCATATTTGTACCCAGAACCATCTTTTTGTGAGTTGACAGTGCTAATCACTGCCTTACCAAGCTGCCCAGACATCTGCTCATTCATCCAAATACCTAATTGGCCTATCATGAGGGAGCATCTCAATGCATGAAATCATGTAGGCATAGGTCAAGAGCTTCAGATAATATTCACATCAACAGTATGGAAAAAAAATAGGGAAATGTGATCCAAGTGACTTATGACTATGACATGGCTGCATTTGCTGATCTTCTGGAATTTTATGCACAGCAGTTTAAAGTTTACACAGAGTGGTTCAAAAAACAAAAAGAAACATCTAGGCTGTTATTTGAGTGGAAACACCTTATTGATGAGAGAGGTTAGAGGTGAAGGGACTTTTTTTTGCATGCATTTCTTTCTGGGCAATATGAATTTTGCCTAATGAGCAAGCCTGTGGCGACGGCGGCAAGGAAAAACTCCCTGAGATGGCAAAAGGAAGAAACCTTAAGAGGAACCAGACTCAAAAGGAATCCCATCCTCATTTGGGTCACACTGTATAGTGCAATTACATTATAGCAGATCGTGAAGTGCAGTCCTACCTTCTGTCACAGGTAGCTTACTGCTAACTAGCTAATTACTGACTAACTATCAATGTTGCGTTCAGTTTACATTAAGTTATATGTTTACATTAAGTCACAAGCTTCCTGTTTATGAAAGAGCTTCATTATTATACTTAGATATCTTAAAAAATATATCCATCTATGTCATGACTATGTAAGGTACACTCTAATTTGATAATGTTAGCTATTTGCTTGCAAATCAGAATGACTGCACTCATGTCTGTGATGTTGCTGCATTTTGTGTGTGTGTGTGTGTGTGTGTGTGTGTGTGTGTATTTCCTTTCCCTCTCTGGTCCACCAGGCCACTTCTTATCCATTCTTTAGTGCATCTATATTGCTTTCTGTTTCACCTTTATTTACAGAAGCTGGACAGAGAGATGAGGCAAATAATGACCGACAGAGCAAGAATAGCAGACACATGATTAATTAACTAATTGCATTTGATGATATGGACCAAACATTTACTAGGAGCTGCAGAATTTGCCAGCCACTTTCCTGCATGGCAGGCAAAAAATCAGTTGGAAGACAAGCCAGGCTACAGTCTATCTGGGCCTGATTATCTTATATCATGCATATTTAGCATACACGTGGGTTTTCACACACAATGGATAATGCTTTGTACTCAGATCAGTGCAATCAGAAATGCTCCAAAAAGGAAGGTTCTATTTCTGGAGAATACCCTAGTGAATGCTCTAGTTATTGTATTGGTGGGTGGAGGAAAGGTCTCATTCAGAAACGGGGAAACCAAATCTCACATAAATACAGTTTAAAATCCTATAATGGATTTAGACTATGTATAGAAGATTGACTGATGGATAATATTGATTTAAGTGTCCAGATAATGATGGCTGAAGATAGGTGCTAGGTCTGTTGACACCACCAATGAGTAGATGGAGAATGTTGAAGTGTGAATTGATTTACTAGGGTTTTTTTCTTTTTCATTTTTTTTTACATCGAAGTACTTTCAGGGATAATCTGTGAAATGGGATATAGTATGGTTATGGGCATGGTACAATAAGTGAAGGAATGATGTGGTTATATTCAATTTTATTTGTATAGCGCTTTTAACAACAGACATTGTCACAAAGCAGCTTCATTGAATTATATACATTCTGAATATAGACTTATCAATCTATAAATTTATCTATACCTATATATTTATCTATATATATATATCCCTAATGAGCAAGCCTGTGCCGATGGTGGCAAGGAAAAACTCCCTGAGACGACAAGCAGAAGAAACCTTGAAAGGAACCAGACTCAAAAGGGAACCCATCCTCATTTGGGTGGTACTAGACAGTGCTCTTACAACTAATACACTTGTGTAATAGAGTCAAGATTTGTGTGCAAGACTGTTCATGGTAATTTAAGTCCTATGCCATTGAAGCAGAACTGCTCATCAACAGTAGTCCAACGGCATCTTCACAGTTCTAGGTGTATCATTTTTTCAGGATTGTTTCACCTTATGTCTGCTCTCACATATTTTTATTTTTCGGCAGGCTCACCACATTCCTCAGTTAGTATAAGAACCAGAGTCTACACACACAGCTACACAGATTCCCATGGCCAGTTGATGTTTGGTGAAGTTGTTTACCTTGGCTTTGGTATGCTGCACCTTGAGTTAGAGATGTGCATGGGACTTTTTTAACCCACTCCCATGCACTCAGGAAGGAATTTTGACCAGTTCTGTTTATCTTTGTAGATTATCTTGACCAATGTTGCCTGAATAAGGATAAAAACCACCTGCTCCAGCAACTCTTTTGCCCATGGGATCCCAGTCCCTGCATACATATCTACCTTGAATTAATGTCTGGATGTCTGCAACAAATCTGCTTGTGATGCATAGTGTGTGTGTGTGTGTGTGTGTGTATGTGTGTGTGTGTGTGTGTGTGTGTGTGTGTGTGTGTACGTGTGCGCACATTATAATACTTCCTTATAGACCACTGAAAACATAATATTGGCTTTCACATCTGCACTGATCATACATAATTATAAGTTCAGGCACAGGTATGTGAAATGGAAAAAAAAAGATTTTGATTAAACATGAAGTTAATGATGTAAAGTAATACTGGAGTAAGGTTGTTGATCTTTCTGGACATTTATGATTTTTCCATGATATCAAAATTTAGTTAAGGATCTTTTGTAGCCCTTGAGGTTGCATTATTTGAGCCCCATATGAGTAATATTGCTAAAGCCTTATATTGTTATTTAATAAGCACAGCCAAAATAATACAGATGCTAACCGTACATGATGCTAAGGAACTAGCATATTTTTTCCTTCAGCCTACTGTAACCTGTAACAAACTCTGTCACATAATATCCTGATTATGCTGTTTACAGACATTAATGTTTTAACCATAGTGTATTTTGTTGTTAACCATGGTGTATCTTTGTATCTCTATCAGTTCGGTCAGTTGAAGCAAGCCTACTGCAAACCTGAAAATCATCTCCAACTCAGTTTTTGGTAGATGTTTTTTTATTACTCCTAAGCTTGATGTAATGAAGGAGACTCAGGGAAATAGTGAGCAAGTGCAAGAGTTTATTAACAGTCAATGTTTAATCAAAAACAGTTCCAGGTCATGCACAGGTAAGGCACCGATCAACAATATCCAAAGGATAATAGAGTGCAAAGTCACGTTCACAGGCGAAGGTGAGTACACAGATTATCAATATCCAAACTAAGCGAGGGTTATCCAAAAGTGAGAAATTAAAAAGCTAGGCAAGGTAATACACAAACATTGCAATAAAGATCAAGCTTCAAGCTCTCTTCTGAGCCAGGGTTAGGATTAGATGCAACTGAAATGTTGAGAAATTGAAACTTGATAAATGACAATGTGCTACCAATCAATCTGTTTACCTGTGTAATGTTCCAAACAGGTGCTTTCTTTTTTTTTTTTTTTTTTTTTTTAACTTTGCTCTTCTTTTGTTGCCCCTGTCCCAACTTTTCTTGGAACATGTTGCAGGCCTCAAATTCAAAATGAGCATATATTTGCAAAAAAACAGAAAGTTTATCAATTTGAACAGTAAATATATTGTCTTTGTATTGTATTCAATTGAATATAGGTCAAAAAAGATTTGCAAATTATTGAATTGTGTTTTTATTTACATTTTACACAGCATCCCAATTTATTTGGAATTGGGGTTGTAATATGTTGCCCAATCACTTGGAGTTCAGTAATCAAGTCAACTGAAATATGTGACCAGGGTCTTTGTGGGATAGACAGAGGTTCAAGGAGACCTGTGGCTAACTGATAAGAGATTCATAACTATACACAGATTGCACAAGACTTTACAAATTGTTCAACGTCTTCAGCCATGTATGGCTAACCTTTCAGTTTGATTATGCCCAGTGTGTGCCAAGTCTATGCCCAGTGCATAGTGTTTTCTTACATGGCCTCTGGTACTTCTGGTACCTTCTGCTACATTCTCTGGTGAGCACTCAGAAGGAGAGGGTTCCCATTTTGGGCCACATCGAATCCATGTGAAATTCACATTTCTCCCCTTTTACAAAAAGTTGATTTTCTCTCAGTTTGTCCAACACCTTGCGTACATGTTGAATATGGGTTCCGATATCATAGGAGTGTATTGCACCAATATGGCATCAATATATGCGATAACGCACTTTCCAAGGAAATCCTGCAGCACATCGTTTGATAAAACATTGAAACACTGATGGAGCTGAGGCTAGACCATATGGCATCATTTGGTACTGGTAATGTGCAGACGTGGTACTGAAAGCCGTTTTCTACTCATCCCCCGTGCGTATGCGTATTAGGTTTTATGCACTGTGTAAGTCTAACTTAGTGAAAATGTGTGCTGAGCGGAGTTGTTCGAGTGCTTCAGGGACCAGTGGTAAGGGATATGGATATTTGATGGTGATGTTATAGAGTCCTCTGTAATTGGATACATGGACGAAGGCCACCCCCCTTTTTCTCTACGAAGAAGAATCCAGAGGAAGCTGGTTGAGGTGGATGGGACAATGTATCCTTGTTGGAGAGCCGTACTCCTTCATGGCTCTGTGTCATTGTCTATTGACAATGGGTAAATGCGCCTGCGAGGGGGCGTGGTGCCTGGTAAGAGATTGATTGCACAATCATAAGCGCAATGTGGTGGAAGACCTTTAGCTTTAGTTTTACTGAAGACATCGGAATAATACTTGTATTCCTCTGGGAGGATGTACCTGATTTGCGTCTCAGGACTTTCAACAGAAGTAGATGCAAGCATGATTTGTACCTTGTTTAGGCAGTTGACATGACAATACTCAGACCATTTGGTTATTTCCCGTCCATTCCAAGAAATGTGCGGGTCATGAAGATTTAACCAGGGATTCCCCAGGATGATCTGGTGAACTGGTGAGTCTGTGATGAGAAAAGATATAACCTCTCAGTGTAGACTGCTGGTGTGCAACATGACGGGGACCGTGCAGTGAGTGATGGTACCTTTCCCGATGGGTCCGCCATCAATAGCGCTGATGTGTGGTGGGTTGTTGAGGAGGCGGAGCGGAATCCTTAGCTTATTGGCTGTGGCGTGGTCGAAGAAGTTTCCGTCAGATCCGGAGTCGATCATAGCTGTAAGTAAAAAGATCTCATCTGAATGTTTGATCTGAACCCTTAATGAGAAAGGAGGAAGTGCGGAATACGTAGACGTACTCACCGAGTGGTGTGTATCGGAGGAGTGCGCCCCCGAGGTGGTGCGTGTGGAGGAGGTGGCGCGTATGGAGGAGGTGGCGTGTTCAGTACATCTCGCTATCTGGTGCTGACTGTCACCACAGTAAAAGCAGAGGTGCTGACGTCTCTTTCGCTCCCTCTCTGCCAGGGTGAGACGCGAGTTTCCCAGCTACATGGGTTCACTAGGCAGCGGTGTTACCGCTTGAGGGAGGGCTTGTATTTCTGCTTTCTGTCTCTCAGCAGATTATATAGACATATGGCCATATCGATTGTGGCGTCTAGAGTAGCCTCGTCATCTCGGCATGCCATTTCGGTTAGTGCCATCCTCATTAATCCTTGTCGAAATACAGCCCTTAGTGCAGACTCATTCCACTTGCTGTCTGGAATTCGAAGGCGTATTCAGCTGTTCGTCTTCTTCCCTGTCGTAAGAACAACAGGCGCTCGCTTACTTCCCTCCCCTCTGGAGCATGATCGAAAACTCGCCGAAATAGAGTGATGAACTGTTCATAGGTAGTGAGCGGTTCATTGCCCTCCCACATGGCAGTAACCCATTTCCGAGCATCCCCCGTGAGCAGGCCTAAGAAGTGAGTAATCTTGGCGATCTCTGAGAGTCCCTTGTGAGCGGCAAAGTAGAGCAGGCACTGAAGGAGGAAACCTCTACATTGAGCAATGTCGCCGGCAAATTTGTCAGGCTGGGCGATAGATGGCTGAGACGGAGGGGCGGCTGCCGTAGGAGTCTGCGAGGTTAGCAGGGCGAGACTGCTATTGAGCTGCTGAACTTGGGCCATGAGCTCCTGCTCTTGTTCCCCCAGAAAACGGCCCTGGGCTCTGAGTGAATCAGGGAGCTGAGTAGTATCAGCTGTATCCATGTTGGGGCGAAGCATACTGTCATGCACGCTCACAGAGACAGGATACAAGTGCAGGGCACTTTGAATGTGTGTTTATTCAAGGCAGCAAACAAAGTGCAAACCACAGGGCAAGAGCAATATCCAAAATACAGGCAAAGGTCGAGAGATCGGGCAAACAGGCTAAACTAGGTAAGACAATAATCGTAAGTCAGAATAAACATTTCAGAGTCAATAACCGGAAAAACATTCAGAGAACTAGAAAGGCTTGGCATGCTAGAGACACTCGTAGACGATGCTTCGCAGAGTATGAATGGATCAAAGCATCTATATAAGTCTGTGTGTGTGTGTGTGTGAGTGAATGGGTTCAGCTGACCCCAATCAGAAGTCAGGTGACAGGGATCTTTACATGGGTGCAAGTTGGGAAACTGAGTCTGAGGTGGTGGTGGTGGTGTCAGGTACTGCAGGTGCAGAAGGTGAAGCGGTTGCATGTATGACAGAACCCCTCCCCAAAGAGCTCACTCTGGGAGCAGAAGAGGTCCCTCTGGGACGTCCTCTGGGTCTTGGTGCAGGCTGATTGGGATTTTTGGCATGGAAATCCTGGGTAAGGAGAGGGTCTAGAATGTCCCAGCACTCTAGAAAGGACCCAGCACTGCTCATCTGGGCCGTAGCCCTCCCAGTCAACAACATTTTCCAAGCGCCTTTTCCTACGGAGTGAGCGTAGCATGTTTAGAGGTCTAGAGGTTCGGGGGGGCACAGCTGGAGTATCCACCTCTGCTAGGGGACCGGAGACAATGGGCTTTAGTAGTGACACATGGAAGGCTGGATGTATGCGGTATTGTCAGGGTAGTTCGAGGCAGTAGGACACAGGGTTGATCTGTCTTAATATGCGGAAAGGACCAATGTAGCGTGTGCGGATTTTCTTGTTACCTCGGAGACCTCAGATGTTCTTGGTCGCTAGCCAAACTCTGTCACCAGGTTAGTGTTGTGGTGCGTTGCTGCGTCTGCAGTCAGCGAAACACTTGCGTGTCTCTGTGACTTGGTTTAGGCATTGATGAGCATCTATCCACACCTGTTCACTTTGCTGGAACCACTCATCAACTGCAAGCACTTCAGTGGGCGTGATTAGATGGGAACATGGGTGGCTGATAGCCTAATTTGCATTGGAAGGGGGTTAGGTTAGTGGCAGAGTGGCGCAAAGAATTCTGTGCATACTCTACCCATGGCAGGAATTGTGACCAATCCGTCTGGGTCTCTGCAAAGTAAGTTCTCAAGTATCTTCCGATTTCTTGATTCATGTGCTCAACTTGGCCTTTAGACTCAGGGTGATAGCTCGAAGTCAGGCTGACTGTGATTTCAAGTTTCTCCATAAAATTTTGTCAGACTCGGGATATGAACTGAGGTCCCCTATCGCTAACAATGTCCTCCGGGATGCCAAAATATCTAAATATTTGGTCGAATATAGTTTCTGCTACTTGGAAGGCGGTAGGGAGTGTGACTAGTGGAACTAGTTTCAGGGAACATGAGAAACGATCAAGAATTACCAGTATTGTGGTGAAGCCCCTAGAGTCTGGGAGATCAGTGACAAAGTCAAGCACGATATGTGACCAGGGTTGTTGTGGAGTAGCGAGAGGTAACAATTTCCCCATCGGGAGATGTCTGGGTACCTTAGCTTATGCACAAGCTGTGATGGATGCAACATGTTCATTAACATCCTTAATCATGGCTGGCCACCAGCATTTACTGTCAATGAGTTCCATAGTTCTACGAGTACCTTGGACCCCCAAGATGGCGCCACTCCAGATCTGAAATGGTGCTTTTTTTGTGCTATTTGTTTATTTTATTGTTTCTTGGCATGACTCCGTCGGAACATGGACACCGAAATATATCCGACATATAACCATATAACATATAATATATATCGAAATATAACCGACTATATCCGACTCCAGCGGACTACCCAGCACGAATTCAGAGATTGCTGCATCTTTGTTTTAACAGAGACATGGCTCAGCGACAGAGTTCTGGACGCCGCTATTCAGCTAGCCGGGCTCACTTTCGACGAAGTTCACTGTCGGCACTTTCACTCTCTGTTTCGTGCCGACAGGAAAGCAGCTCTGTGCGGTAAGACACGCGGTGGTGTTTATATCAACACGGAATGGTGCAAGAACTCTGTGCTAATATCCAGCTACTGCTCACCGCTTGTGGAGTTCGTGACAGTTAGATTCAGACCTTTTTATTTACCCCAGGAATTTACTGCTGTGATCATTGTTGGAGTGTACATTCCCACCAGAGGTAAAGCTAAGGATGTGCTCTGTGAGCTGTACAAGGCTGTTAGGGATCTACAGAATATTCACCCCGATGGACTGTTTATTGCCGCTGGAGATTTCAACCATGCAAATCTCAAGTCAGTGCTCCCGAAATTCCACCAGTATGTGGACTTTGCTACGAGAG
>JAQMYM010005041.1:0-11431 GCA_030014255.1 Parauchenoglanis ngamensis
CTGCTTACTGAATGCGAGTGAGATTTTCTCTTTCACCTTCTTAAAATTTAAAAATAATAAAGGTCAGAAATAATTTCCCTCATTCCACATATCCCAAAGTACCAGAACATTCATCACTAGATGATGATTATTATTATTATTATTATTATTATTATTATTATTATTATTATTATTATTATTATTGTTGTTGTTGTTGTTATTATAAGCAGGATGTAATGAAAAATTGCATAATAAGAAACCTCTCTTCAGTCTTTGATTTGTTTCTCATTCACTTTCTCCTTCTTAGCATCGGCTCACAAAGTGACATCACTTCCTGTAGAGGAAACAAAAAGCAGCAGGCTGCATCCTGTGACTGGTGTTTGTTTGTTTGTTTATTGGTTGACTGATTTGTTTGTTTGTTCGTTTGTTTTAAAACCATTATTTTATATTAATGACTTACTTGTTTTAATAAATTACTGTTTTATTTTTATTTAAAACCTTTTTAAAAAGTTCACTTACTTGAGAATACATCCCTTGTTTCCAGTGCTTTTATTTGTTTATTTATTTCATTCTTATGCTGAGTTTCATTTTACTTTTCCAAAATGTATACGCCTTTAATTTTTATTTAAAAATTATTGTTGCTAAAAATACAACAATACTACAATTAGCTTTAATGTGTTAAAGATGCTATATCAATAGTTATATCATAATTATATCATTATTAGTAGGAGTAGTAGAAGGAGGAAGAGGAGGAGCAATATCCATGACTCTACCAAACCATCAGAACCGCAAATACAAAGTGCCCGCAGTTTTTTAACATCAAGTAATAATTACGTAAGACTATATTTTTTATAAGAATGAAACATTGGGCTATTCCTTAAGTAATAACACACACAAAAATACTGTAACACACTGACTGTAAACAGGGCTGCCAGTAAAGTACTGTAAATTTGGCAATAAACGACTGTCAGCATATTTACAGTAAAGTACTGTATGATCTTACAGAGTGTAAAACAGTAGATTTGTCATTTTGCTCATGCTTCATGCGTTGATCCTTCCGACTGAAGCAGGTTGCAGCTGAGCTGAAGGTCGAGAGTCTTGCTGAAGGACACGACCGTGGCAGTTTGGCACTGATGCTATTTGAACACGTGTTGCTGCTTGTAGTGGCTCAGTGGTTTTGGCTTTGCGTTAGAGAGCAGAAGGTCATGTGTTCAAATCCCAGAAGTATCAGTAAGTAAGGCTAAGGTCACATTATCAGGCTGAAGTGACTCTGATCAGATTTTTTCCAATCAGATTTGAGTTACTTTCATATGCGGGCCTGAATCCAATACATATCCGATTCGTGACTGTATGACGTGAATGAGATCGGATCGGAATGCATGTTGCGTTTTGCCTGCACGCCGGCCATGAGCTTTCCTGCTCCTTTCGTGTACCCTCACATCTCTTGGTGCAGCAGCTCCACCAATAGCTGCCAAAACAGCAAGAGATAACCGTCTGGCTTTTTCTGTTGTTTTTTTTCTTCCTGATCGAGCACGGCTGGTGACCTGTCTGTCGTCCTCATGAGCAAAATGCGATGCATACTTTAGCTACTAGTGCATTGTCAGTTTTAATACCGCGATTCGTCTCACAAATATGTCTTTTGCGCATGCGTGACGTTTCGGAGGACAGGCGCGTTCACATTACAGTCACTTGTGTTATGAACGGAAACCCACAAGCTAGGCGAATCCGATCTGAGCAAAAAAATCCGAATTGAAGAACGAGGCTTGTAAAGTGAACGTAGCCAAACTGCCATGTTTGTGTCTTTGAGTAAGTTCCTTCACCTTCCTGCATTAACTGTAAATCGCAGCCAAATGAATAAGTGCATTTATTTTCCGTCCATACTGTAAATCTAGATATTAAACCAGCTGATAGATGAATTCAGTGTGTTGTTGCTTTTGTTAATTTCATCTGTTATTACGCATGACAGCAGAACCTAGAATAAGTAATTACACGTTCAGAGTAGTCTAAAGTACCGAATTCCTCCAGCACTAGCCGCACTCTTCCTAAACAGAATTACACATCAAAACATCTCACACTGTCATTTTCTCTGCACTAGTTCTGCAAGCGTTTAATGATAATGACCTTCACCTCGGTTTTCTCTGACAAAATGTGAGAGGTTGCAGGAGAAGCGCCGAAACCGGGGCATGGAGAACGAAATTATCGAAACTGCATTGAAAGTTCACTCGCTATTTACACTTCACGTGTCATTTCTGTTCCAATATGAATCCTAATATGCCTTTTTTCCAGTTGTCACCGTCTTTGCTGCATCATTTTTGGTTTCAACCACCAAATTTTACATAATTTTGCCTCACAAGAAGCACAAAATAAATATTCTGCTGAGGAACTGCAGTGCCGCGGTCATACTTTCACTATAATTCCACTTGTTTCCAAACTCATTATTTTCTCATTGGTAATTCCTTGACCTTCTAATCCTCCAAGCTGCTTCAGTATTAGATTTATGATTAGGAATTTACCATCATCGATGATGTCTGCATGTGGTCTGACCTCGGTATGGAATGCCGACCGTAATTCAATAATAATCCTCAATCCCCAATGCACAGACTTGTTCTGAAGAAAAAGGTTACACGGCAATGAATCAAACGTTCAGAGTCGGTCATTAACGCAGAGCAAAGCACGCTGAATTTAATAATGCTTTAGCTCCTGGAGCTTTGTTTTTCTTGAATGTTCTATAACAGCAGCTCTGACAGTAGCGCAGCTGCAATTCACACACTAACGCTCTCGTTCTAATGCGTCATCATTCCTATAGTAGCAGCTCATTAACGTATGGCTACGAAGAACACTCGTGGATACGGTGACGTTTTCCTGAAGGAGACGGAAGGCGTCTCCGAAGCAAATCCTGTAGATGATTATTTTCCTGTAAGTGTTTATCCACTCTTATATGACACTGTAGCGTACTATATATATATATATATATATATATATATATATATATAGTATACACGTGTTTACATCACTGAGGAGACCCGCCCACCTTTTTTCTCTACTTTCTCGTGTTGGAAAATGCAATTCAATTTTATTTGTATTCAAGCAAGGACAGCAAGCCTGTGGTGACAGTGGCAAGGAAAAACTCCCTGAGAAGACATGAGGAAGAAACCTTGAGAGGAACCAGCCTCAGAAGCGAACGCATCCTGATAGGAGAGTGCAATTCCAACCGTAACTGTGTGATACGTTCAAGAAGTTTAATTGTGTAGTAAACTCACTCTAGTTTTAACACGTTATGTTGTTGAACTCTTCACCGGTTGAGACATGACAGCAAAACTGTTCATAGCAATTGAAGCTCATGGCGATTGTAGGTCTAAGCCATGAACAGCATGAACTGCAGTCCAAAGCCATCTTCACAGTTTCTAAGTGCACGTCCAGGCTGTTCATACGGAGCCATCCTCCGCAGGAGCGAGTGGTTTCCAAGTGATGGGAAGTTATGGGATCCAAGCAGGAGGAGGACGTCAGGATGGACCAGGCAGGTCCGGAGAGCAGAAGAGGTCAGAGGTCACTGGTATCCCTGAAAACTTTCCATAAATGTTACATTTATCACCACCTCCTTACATATCAACAATTATACACAGTTCTTAATCTCTTTATCAGTCGCCTCTGAATGAGATGTTTCCATAGAAACCATAACATATTAATATAGTTCTAAAACAGAACTGCGAATTCCTGCGTGTTTGACGAATTAAGACGGCGTCTGTTAGTTTAGACGATTCTGTTTGTGAATACAGTACAAGGCCGAGTGTAAGTTCTCACACTGTATTTGAGTGACTCTCTGAGCGCTCTGAGAAAAGAAAGAACACCTACGTGCCCCGCACATTTTCCGATACAGACTATTTAAAGTTACGCAGTGAAAGATGAGTGATTAAAAACAGAGTGCATAGTAAAACCAGTTCAAAGGGATGCCTTATTTGAACTTTTCGTGCTCTTTTGCATATTTTTTTTTAACTTTATATCACAACATGAAGTGAAAAACAGTGAGTGGGTTTCATTTCTTTTCACTTGTTCTGTTCCCACAGTAACAGTGTTTATTTTCCAATGTTAGACTGATAATGTGTGTGTGTGTGTGTGTGTTCTCAATAACAAAAGAAAGTTATCGAGAATTGGTATTTGTACACTGTAAATGTGCTGCTTTCAGTTTAATGCACTGAAGAATAAACGATGCTAGAAATTAAATTGTTGTCGGTATAAAAGCAACACATTTGATCATTTTATTGTTTAGAGTTTTACTGTCACCTCATTGCAAAGTAAACCCTCCAATCACCCGTTCCTGTTTTCCTTCTTCTTCTTCTTCTTCTTCATTTTTTTTAATTTATTATTTCTTTCTTGATATTATACTCAGACACACAGATACATGGACACAGCGTTCCTGCGCACGTAAAAACACACGACGCCTGGGAGCAAACAGCTAAAACGAGGTTTCGACTCGCATTCTTTAGAATTTGATAGATGGATTGATAATCGCACGACTTAGTGCTACAGGAGTAAAAACAGCAACAACAACAAAGAAGAAAAACTGAGCAGGAAATATAACATTATAATAGTGAAAGTTCGTTCAGGGTGTTTTTAAAAAAATAAAAAAAAGTGTAACTGTTTGGATCCCCTATGGTGAGTAAAAAAATAATTAATTAAAATTAAATAAAATAATGTCTCATTTTTTTAGCATCAACTGTAATACAAATATGCCTTGTGTGCTACAGGTGAGTAATTAGAGTGGATTTTCACTCCTATCCTATTCCACTCCCACAAAAAATACTCGTCCCTCGTTCCAGTCGCTTGAAAGAATAAAATATAAAAAATGCTGTCTCCTCCGAACTCATTTGTCTCATTCTCATGTTGATAATAAAGAAAAATAGTGTTATCAGAATTGCATATCTATATATAATAACTGACCTATTGTTATAATGATTCCTGTCCCATGGTGACTTTTTTCTGTCTCGTCTCGATCACGTGATGAAGACTGAAACTGAATCCCATCCTGCGAGAATTCCACGTGAATCTGGAAAAAGTGTCAGCTTCCAATCCACACCAGATAAAATGACACTCACAAGCATTTCTCAGCTCAGCTGACTTCTTAGCTCACTATGTCTTACTTAGACTTTCTTCAGTATTTCATTTAACTTAACGTTTACCCAAAATGTTGAAAACCCGACCATAAAATATCAAAGTACACAAAATATCCGGACTCAGAACAGGTTCAGATCGATTAGAGAAGAAAAATAGAAATATATAACAGTACAAAAGTTTGTATTCACTATGGAATTTGAATAAACAAATAGCAAACTATCTCTGTTTTGTTTTTTATGGATCATCAGCACCATAATGGATTCTTGGTAAATGTAAAATTACATGCACAGGCATCCTGGATCATGATGTCAATTATATATTTGATATATGATGTCAATTATTATTAATGCAAAATAATCAGGTAAGTGAACATTTTGGTCTCTGCGCCTGAGGCGGCTTGTGACATCAGACCATCTTGGTATAAATGGCATTTCTTTACACCACAGCGCTGTCTGGATTCTGGATTCTGATTGGTCGGAAGGTGTTGATCAGCAGCTCTGACTCTAGCGCAGGATTACATTAATGCCCTCGTTTTAATGCGTTATAGTTTCTATATCAACAGCTCATTCACAGGATTTATACAGTAGACGATCCACATAAAAGGGTTAAAAAGTAGAATTGTCGACATGCTGACATTTTATGGACGTGCTTTGCCACAGTCAGACGCGTTAACTGCAGGTTTCTTGACATTTTCATGACAGATAAGTTTATGCTCAACATGACACGCTTGTTTAATTTTGTCTTGTTAAATTCAAAAGCGAGAGAAAAGCAAAGCTGGTGAGGAAATGACTGCGCATAGCTGCGATAACGTGAGCGAGAATGTTCCAAAACGTCCGTTTCATGTGCTCTTTAATAAATAAAAAAACAAAAACAAAGTAATAAGTTAGTGAATTGCTGCGGTGTAAAAGGAATAAAACACGTCATGATTCGCGCTTATTAGACGGTAAGGAGGTAACGGCGCTCTGGTTCATCACCACGCCGTCGGTGATTATTTATCCAGAACTGCATGACACGCAGTGTTCAATTAGTAGCATGAAAAATTATGTGCAAAGAGGACGAAGTGGGTGTTTTTACCGAATGATCGCTCACGATAAATTAAAGTCAGAGTTGTTAGTAAGCGCTTGAAGCATGGAGAAGACTGTTTTGTCGAGGTTCTGAAGAGCAGCACAGATACAGGAAAAGTGGAAATAAAAAAAGAAAAAAAAAGTGTGATTCCTAATCAGTCAGTGTGAGGTCGGTGCTGCCCCGACAGCGATGTGACTCATTATAAAGAAGGCTTATCATTGTGGGCAGAAACGATGTGCCATGATGTTCCACCCTCCATCACGCTGGCATTAAAGCCAAATTTTCATTTGTGCCATCGCTGCATTCATTAATCGAATAAAATGTTGAATATGTTGTTTATTTTATAATCATATCTTCTGGCTGTATGCTGTACACAGAGGTGCTGAGGTGATGTTCATGATAAAGGTTCTAGAAGATTCTCTAATACAAACAGAGCAGTGTATTACTGCCCTGACCTTGATGCACTGCTACAGCACAGCTTCTAAATAATAATAATAACAACAACAACAACAACAACAATAATAATAATAATAATAATAATAATAATAATAATAAATAAATAAATAAATAAATAAATAAAATAAATAATAATGATAATAATAATAATAATAATAATAAATAAATAAATAAAAAATAAAATGAATAATAATAATAATAATAATAATAATAATAGTGATAATAATAATAAATAAATAAATTAAAAAATAAAATGAATAATAATAATAATAATAATAATAATAATAAATAAATAAATAAAATAAATAATAATGATAATAATAATAATAATAAATAAATAAATAAATAAAAAATAAAATGAATAATAATAATAATAATAATAATAGTGATAATAATAATAAATAAATTAATTAAATAATAAACTGAATAATAATAATTATAATAATAATATTAATAATAATAATAATAATAATAATAATAATAATAATAATAATAATAAAACATAGGAGAGTGCATGGAGAGTGCATGTATTTAATTTAAGGTAAGAACTGAAATTTGGACCTGTTATTTTTTAATCCACTTATGACCACCACATTACCTGAAAACCTTCAAGCAGCTTTGAAGAATAATTTAAGCTCCGCCCACTTCACAATAACTTAAAATCTTCTTTGTAATTTGTTCAAAAAAAAAAAAGAAAAAAAAAAAGTGAAGTGCATTTCCTTTATAAACCTTATAAGCCATGCTAACTATAATGCAAACACATTGCAAGCAATTCAAATAAATGCAGACACTGTATGTTTAAAAACATTTCTTCTTTCATTTGTTCAAATTATTTTAAATATTAAAATATTAATATTAATTATATATTTAATTATGTTTAATCAAATTAAAGTAATTTATTTAATTGAATTAAATATTATATATTATTATATTATTAAAAATAAGTCCCAGTGGAGATGAATAAAAATAATATTTTATAAAATATTATTAAAAATATGTCCCAGTGGAGCTCTTAAACAAACTTGCTCTTAAAAATTGTAAATAATGAATAAAAAATAAATACGCTATTTACTTCCAGCGTCTTGCCCTCAACGTCGACCCTTAAACATCGAGCACAGATTTATAAGGAAATGAGCCGTACATTTTACTGAGCGAATCTGCCACAGTTCTTCTGGAGACTTTCTCGCACTCGCTTCATATATATATATATATATTTATATTTTTTTTTTACAGAAAAACGTCATTACGGTTTTTGTCTGTCTCTTATGTAACATGCTGCTTTCTGTACTGACATACAAACCTTTCTTAGATTTAATTTTTTACTTTTTTTTTTGTGAAAAGTAATGTTTGGAAATCTAACATGTTTTTCCACTGACTAAATAATACACAAAAATATGTCCAAACAAAAAACAAGCAAACAAAAACAAAAAAATGAGTTGCCTAAGACTTATGCGCAAGGCAGCACTTTTTATCGTCTATTGATAAAAATCTGCTGGAAGATCCCTCAGTCACACTTCGCTACATCTTCACACTTCTATAAGTGTGAAGTTTGAATGTGCATTTTTCATGTAGCACATGATGCAGGACTGAACCTCAGCCCGTCTGTCGTAACAAACATGCGTGAGAAGAGAAGTAGGCCAGGACAGTGTTAAAACCGTAGCATGACACACATCAATAACACATGGTATTTAATCATTAGGGAGCGAAACTCAATGGAGTGAGAATTTCATTTCTCATCAGAAAAGAATAGTGATGAGAAATGACGACATGAAAACCACAAAAAAAAAAACAAAAAAAAAAGGCACTGATCACGAAAATGATTTACTTTTGCAAAATAAGTTTGTTCGTTTATCACTTATGTTAAAGCAGCTATAAACAGTTCCAGCTCTGCCTTCGGACCGTGACGAAGCTCTGACGCTGGAGACTCCTTCCATAAACGTCTTCTTACGAAAATGTTCAACAATTACGCATGTTTATGTGTGAGCTGTTACTATAGAAACGATAACATATTAGAACAAGCGCATGCATATATATCCGAGCTACTGTCAGAGCTGAAAATAAATCAACACCTTCCGACCAATCAGAATCCAGCATTCAACAGCGCTGTAATATTAGGAGACTTTGCGTCCCAGGTTTGACCTTTAACCTATCAGGCTTTTGATACAATATTTGTAATAAGCAAAGAACATTCACTGAGGTTAATTTATTGACCTGTGCTCAAACAGTTTAACCCACCTAATGCCTTTATGCATCTTTCCTTTCTCTGTTTCTTCCTTTACACCTTAAAGCACTTCCTGGCCTTCTCTCTCTCTCGCCCTCTCTCTCTCTCTCTCTCTTTCTCAATCTCTCTCTAATCATTATTTAGTTTCAGTCTTCACCCTGAAAATAGCTAATACCAAAGGAGGTCAGATCAGGTCATTATTATTAGCCCCAGTTTTACGATGACGTGAATCTGTGTAACCTCTAGACGACCTTGGAGTTTGCTCTGACATCATAACGATCCCGAATGGATTGTGATATCATTTTTCTGTACATTTTTTAAGTCTGAGATAAACATATTGAAGACAAGGCCTTATTTACAGCGATGCTGGTGTAGTACATGGATTATATTCTATTAGACTTCTGTAATTTCTACAATACAATACTGTGTAAAGACAAGTGTAATACTTTTAATTTGTTTTACACTTTGATCTGTATCTTATGTATCTTAAGGGCACAAAATTTGCATGCGTTGTCTTGCACCCTCTTCCTTGCGTCACACCTTATACCGTTGTTGTCTATAGTCTATTAGGAGTCTGTAGGCATTCAGAGATGCATCACCTTTGACCTTTGTCACCTCAGCTACGGACGCACGTGTGACAAAGTCAGCTTTGAAGCTTGAATCTTAATTCTGAGTCATTTTTAATGGGAATTTAAAGACATTATATGGTGCATTATCATGAAACTTTCACCAAGTTTAGATTTTAACCAATTTCTGGTTAAAAAAAACCATAAAAATAAACTTTATTTTAAATGGCTGCTCTGTGCACTGCCAGTGTCTGAGACCTTTATTAACATTGCCACCGTGTTCAGTGGTTTAGGGTTAGTTGAACTCCATGCTGAATGAAATTTTAATAACAATCATCTGACTGTTTTAATGATTATGAGACGTCACGCAAATCAAGTTTATATGCAATCTAAGTACTGCTTGGTAAAAACCTCCTGTGATCTCATCCGTATTATAAGTATAATCCATATTAAAATATATTATTACATCCGATATTAAAATATTTTCAGTGCTGGAAACAGCAAAAATCCCTCGTCTCTTGTGCTGTATTTTTTTTTTTTTTTTACATTATTTCAGTCTTACATTTTTTCTTTCCATCACCTTTGACAGCTTCAATAACATCACTGAATGAGGGTAAGTAGAAAGATCCTGGAACTGAAATGGGCTTAAAACCGAACACGTCACGAACTTTCACACACAGATGGCTCATCAGAGGAGGCGAGGGAGCTCATGCCTCCTCTGAAATTTGAGAAGAAAAAAGGTAAATGTGCTGATATAAAATAAATAAAACACCCTTTAGTTTGAGATTCTCTGTGTGTTTGTTACAAAAAAAGAAAAATATTGCAGTTTTCTTCACACTGTCAACGGATGTCGTGTGACTGACGTTACGCTGTGCGATCTAATCAGCCATCAAGGGAGGCCTAAAATGACAAAAAACTGCTTTGCCTTCCTGCCTTGGGAAAACAAACCATGCAGAATTGAATTCATTGCATGTTGTTAAGGAAAATTCTGCAACTCCAGCAGAATTCGACAGAGGCTAGCCTCATCTTACTGTTCGACCAGCCACAATCTGGCCTTTTTCTCTGATTTCATTGTAGGGTCATAAACTGTGTAGCCTAGCCTGCTAAAGCTAGTTCGCTAGGAATGCCAAACAATGGAGGAGGATGTACTGTAATACCTATTTGCCAGGACATGAGGGTAGCCTTCTTCTACAAGTAACTGGTGAGTCAGAATGGTTTTCCCCTGTATTGCGTTGGCTTGCCAAAGCCCGATCATTACTTTTCAGTCTTTCATATGTTCAGATAATGTCGGGTTTAATGGCTGGTGCTTTCGTTATGATGTGTAATCTTACGCTTATTTTTTGTGTGTTGGATATTTCAGGCTTTAATCGACAATTGAACTAGGTGCAAAAGCCAGATGATACTTGTAATGTAGTATTTGGAAAGTATCGCTTTGAACAAGTGGGCCATTTTCCAAAGGTCAGCTTATTATACTTACAAGAACTAGTGTGTGTGTGTGTGGGGGGGATGTGCACACGCGTGTTCATGTCAAATTAGTTACCCGGCACTATAGCATTCACAAACCAGATAACATTAGACAAAAAAAGAAAATTATATAGTAGTAAGACCAATATTCAGAGAGGCTTCCAGAAGGTCAAGGGTCATTTGGGATGTGCATCAGATCAGCTGGAGTAATCATTTCACAGGACAGCCCTAGCTTAGGGAAGTGTGGTGAGTCGTATGAAATCCCGTTTGAAGTCGGAGAACATGTCGAGAAGTGAACTTGGCACAATGCATTACATTTGTCAGAAACCTAACACTGCTCACTGTTATTCCCTCTGTGAAGCATGGTTGTGGTAGCATGATGGTGAGAGTTACCCTTCTGACTAATCCTCACTATACTCAGTCAATCAATCTGATGGATGGCTTCCTTTTTTTAATCCGTTTCTTTTTAAATAATGGATTGTGCTTTGCCTGTGGTGCGGTGGTTAGCACTGTCGCCTCACAGCAAGAAGGTCCTGGGTTCGATCCCAGGGTGCCTTTCTGTGTGGAG
>JAQMYM010005042.1:0-11430 GCA_030014255.1 Parauchenoglanis ngamensis
TCTTCCTGCAGATCAGTTATTTTAAGTATTTCTTTATGTCCAGTAATATTTCTCGTGGGTAGACATGAACACCGTTTGTTTGGTGTCCATGTGCCGTCGGAGTCACGCCAAGAAAACAAAATACAACAAAGTAAAATAGAAAAGCACTATTTTCGGATCCGGAGTGGCTGCTGCAAGCTGCAGTCTCGCCGCCATTACGTCACAAAACAATGATGTTGGAATGCTTTGGATCATGAGCCCTTGTTTCCCTTCTCTATACTCTTCATAAAGAATGGATTTTTTTTAAGAATACTGTGATCATTCACTTTAGTTGTCTTCTTTGGTCTTCCTTTTTAAGAATGTACCAATTTGTTGATTTGGATAATCCTAAAGTTTCTGCTCTCTTTTCTTTCTGCTGCTTTGTTTTTTAAGCCTAATTATAGCCTCCTTCATTTGCAAATTTGTAATTTCTCGACGGTTAATGCAGTATTTTTGTTAAACGAAAGTCTACACTTCAGTAATATCATGATGTCTTCTTTTCTCCATTGCGGTGATGTACAGAGGCAAAATCATGAAAATTGTGCCACTGTTCCAATAACTTTGGAGGAGACTGTATACTGATGCAAATGCAAGACTTGGGCATGAACTGTGTTTTTGCAAAGTGCAAATCTTGGGGATATCTCTCAGCAGCAGAAAGTCAGTCAGCTGTTCATTAAAACCAGATTAGCATTGATTGATAAATTAGCTGGTTTTCTTGTGTATTAGCCTGGCTAGTTAATTACATTGCAGATGTATATATTGATTTTGCTAATGAGTTTAACCCTCGTTTAGTGTTCATTGCTTAACAAAGCTGCCTGTTTCATGGCAATACCACTGTAGCATGAATGGAGCATCCTTCATTAAAAAGTGAAACATCCTGATAGTAATGAAGCCTTTTGTCAGGACAGGAATTAAAAATAACTAACATCATCTTTTTTCCTCTCTCTTTTAAATTCTTTGTTACCACATAGACAGACAGATAGATAGAAAAGTAGATAGTCAGATGGATTTCATATGGCCCCTAAGCACCAGGATTTGATGGTTTGCACATTCAGGCAAATAGAGTTTAGCAGAAGGTGCTCCCCCTCTCTGCTCCACAGGTTTCAGGACTCACATCAACTGATTAGAGGTTGATAATCATCACAGCAGGAAGGTGAATGTCATGAGCACAATGTTAGATCCAGGTCAGAAAGCAGGAGGACAAACAGCAGGAATCTTGGTAATGGAGAAGGAACAGAGCGCGATCTCACACCAGTGTCAGATCAGACAGCATTACAGTGACAGGAGGTTAGCTGGGTCAGATATTAGCATGAGATCACATTCAGCTGGACAAAGACACAGTGGCTTATGGATGTAGGAAGCGTACAAGGGTCTAAGCAATATACATATTTTGGGAAGTTATTATACCACATTGGTGTTGACTAATTCTCTAGACAAGAGTGCAGCTGCAAATCTTGGATTTATATTAATGTGCTCATTCTAATATGTTATTGTTATATAGTAAAAGCCCAGACATGTTCCACATAAAGCTGAAACTTTTCTGACATCTTTGGGACAGAGGAGTTTACGCTTCATTAATCTTTCTCAGTAAAGCGACAAGCTACTTTTTATTTATCTTATTACCATCAAAAGAGATAAAAAGAGAGGCTGGTGGGGAAACGACTGTTTATAGCAGCTATAACATAAGTGAGAACAGGAACTTACAGCACAACAGGAACTTGAGCACAACAATAGATAGTGTAACAAGTTGTTCTATAATATATAAAATCTAAATCACTAAATGCAGATCACTGGGGTATATGACTCGGGATGTGCTGTGTTAGGAAAATGATCAGTAATAGTAACATGGCTTCATCACATCACCCTGTCATTGATTATTTCTCCATAACAGCAGTCTGTCATACCTTGCTCCTTACTCCTCACTCAGCGTGCCTTTCATCTCTGTCGCTCTCAGAGTGGAAGCTTGCACTTCCGCATATCCACGGAGACTACACAGACTACAACCCCCATGAGCACCTGCTCCCAGCCTACAGACCAATCAGAGGAGGGCAGGTGCCTTTCATTCATGAACTGATTACGCCATGTTTAAAAGAACTGCAGAATGTGCTTCCTACTCACGAAGCATTGACTTTATTCACACTGTCTGTCGAGCGTACTACCCGTGTTTTGTATACTGTGTTTGACTCTATCTTTGTGTATTTTGACTACTTTTGTGGATTACCCTTTGGACTCTGTTTGCTGATTACTTGACCCCTGCTTGTTTTGGTTTACTCTCTGCATGCTGATTTTGTACCTCTGCCTACATGTAAATAATGTATATAATAAACTTTACAATGAGTTTCACTATGCCGTCTTCTCACCTACACTTGTGTTCCAACAAACCCGCAGACATGACACACAACACATAGCTAGAGTGTATTTCCTTACATATCAGCTGATATTCTGTTTAGTCATGACAGATAATAAACTGTACAGAGAGGGATGTCCTCTCTCTGGGTGTGTTGTAACCACTTCAGCGTAGAGAGGCAGGGTGTAAAAGGAAACTTGGGTAATCAGGGGGAAGTATGCAGAGTGGCTGAAGTATAATTTATGATGGATGTGTGCAGCTAGTGTTGTTCTCAATTCAAATTCAAATTTTATTTGTCACATACACAATCATACATGGTACGACAAGCAGTGAAATGCATTTGCAGTGCCCGACCCATAAACACTAAATTTAATTAGAATACAAAATAAAAATAGAGAATGAGTAAAAATATAATAAGAGAAAAAAGTAGTAGTCATTGGGGCAAGCGGGCTGTTGTTTCTTCGGAACAGGAACATTGATGGAATTCTTGAAGCACCTGGGAATCACAGCCTGAGACAGGGAGAGGTTGAAGATCTCAGTGAACACCGGTGCTAGCTGGTCTGCACAGGCTCTCAGGACTGGACTTGGGATGCCATCTGGTCCTGTAGCCTTTCTGGTGTTCACTCTCCTGAAGGCTTTCCTCACGGATTGCTCTGTAACGATGAAGGTGCCCCTTCTCTGGCATGCTCCGTGCTGTCTGTTCCTGTACCTATTTACAGTAGCATTGTTAGCAGCAGCTTCGAAGCGAACATAGAACATGTTCAGCTTGTTAGCCAGTGATGCGTCGGTGCTCATCATTGTAGAGGATGTTTTCTTGTAGTCTGTTATTGTTCTCAGTCCTTTCCAGAGGTTCCTAGTGTCACATTGTTGTAGCTGCGACTCTAGTTTCCTCCCGTAAGTCCACTTTGCCTCTTTCACCACTTTGCGCATGTTGTAGGATGCAGCTTTGTACTGGTCCATGTTGCCAGTGTCAAGCCCTTCTTTGTAGGTAGCAGTGTATGGTTTTAGAGCATCGCGAATGTTTTTATCTACCCACGGCTTCTGATTGGGAAATGTTCTGATGATTGTTTTGTGAACTGTATCATCTGTAAGTTTTCCGATAAATCCCTCAACCCCTTCTGTAAACATGTCGATGTTTTCAGAGCTGCACCGGAACATGTCCCAATCTGCGTCATCCAATGTGTTCTGCAGCACAGCCACTGATTGGTCCATCCAGCGTGCGACCTCCCTCATGACCGGGGCTTCCTGTTTGAGCCTCTGTTTGTAAACAGGCATAAGGAAAATGGCAGCATGGTCTGATTTTCCAAACGCCAGCAGAGACTTTGGGCTGTAGCTGACTTTGAATCAAGTGTAGCAGTGGTCTAATATCCTATTGCCCCTGGTGGGGCAGGAGATGTGATGGTGGAGGTTTGGGAGTGCGCATTTGAGATTGACATTATTAAAGTCCCCTGTTACAATCAGCGCAGCGTCCCGGTGGATTGTTTGGTGGTGAGTGAGAGCCTCATATAGCTCACATAAGGCAGAGTCCATGTCCGCCTGAGGCGGAATATAAACAGCACTCGGGTGAATTCCCGAGGAAGATAAAAAGGGTAACATTTGGTGATCAGAAGTTCCAGGTTTAGTGAGCCTGAGCGTGTGAGGGGACAGATGCTTGCATTGTCACACCAGATGTTGTTCACCATCAGACACACTCCACCTCCTCTTGTCTTTCCTGACTCCATTGTTCTGTCCATGTGGTAGACCGAGAAGGACTCTGCCGGCTGGATTGCGTGGTCCGGTACTGCTGGATTCAGCCATGTCTCAGTGAAGCAGAGGAGGTTGCAGTCCCGGATGTCTCTCTGGAACTTGACCCTGGTTCTAAGGTCATCAAGCTTGTTCTTGATGGATTGAACATTGGCTAGCAGGATACTTGGCATGGGTGCACGGTGTGAGCGAGCCCGCGGCCTGTTCCTGACGCTGGCTCGTTTCCCTCGGGGCCGTCGCTTTGGGTCACATATTTTGTTGTCCCTCAGGATCTCTCTCGGTCAGGTTGGGTCTGGTGTTAAAAGTGTTGGTAAGTCCGTATATTGTAGACCAATAGAAATAAGAGTATCTCTATTGTATCTAATAGGTGTAATTGCCATGTTGAGAGGGCAAGATCCAAGTAGCAGGATAGCAAAAAAGTAAAAACAAACAAAAAAAGAGAAAATAGGGTTGGAGCAACCAGTGAGGCAGCCGACCTCAGCGGCGCCATCTTGGATATTTGTAGCTATGAGAGAGGGAGAAGGGACTAGAAAAGCCAGGGGGTTATGTCCTTATAACAGTATAACTGTCCTTTTATGTATAGGGTCGGAGACCGGTTTATTGCACAAGTATTGTCTCTGACATTGTGTGACTCATTTAAGTGTTCATGAGTGATGGCCTGTTGAAAGAAACTGTTCATGTTTCTGGTTGTTTTGGTGTACAGTGTTCTGTAACAGGTTGTGTCCAGGGTGTGATGGATCTGCAGTAATGTTGCTTGCCCGTTTTTTGACTCTAGATATGTATAAGTCCTGAATGGAAGGCATGTCGGAACCAATGATTTCTTTTTCTGCAGTCCTGACTGTCCATTGTAGTCTGTTCCTGTCCTGTTTGGTGGCCGAACCAACCAAGACTGTGATGGATGTGCAGAGAACAGACTGGATTATTGCAGAGTAGAATTGGATCAGCAGCTCCTGAGGTAGGTTGAGCTTCCTGAGCTGCTGCAAGAAGTTCAACCTCTGCTGGGCCTTTTTGACTGCCTGTGTGTCTATGTTGGATGCCCTCTTCAGGGGGATTGTGGGTTCAAGAAACATGAAGGTTTCCATAGCAGACACCATGATGTTGAGTAATGCAAGGTGGGCATTGCTGGGGGGGCTCCTCTGTTCACTGTCCTCTGTTCCTCTGAAGTCCACTGTCATCTCCACAGTTCTGAGAATATTCAGCTTCAGGTTATTAGGACCCCACAAGAGTGTCAGCTGTTCAACCTCTTATCTGTATACAGACTAATCACTTTCCCTGATGAGGCTGATGACCTGCAAACTTAACAAATGGGTCTCCTGATGTGCAATCATTTGTTTAGAGGGAGAAGAGCAGGGGGAGAGGACATCCCTGCCAGTGCTGATTGTCCGGGTACTGGATGTAATTTTCCCCAGCCTCACCTGCTGCCTCTTGTCTGTAAGAAAGCTTGTGATACACTGGCAGATGGGGGCTGGTTCAGTGAGCTGAGTGAGTTTTGAGCGGAGGACTTCTGGGATGATGGCGTTGAATGATGAGCTGAAGTTCACAAACAGGACACTAGCATATATCCATGGAGGGTTATGATGTTGCAGGATGTAGTGCATGTCGACAGCATTGTCCACTGACCCGTTTGCTCAATAATGAGTATCCTCAGCATCGGAAACAACATTAGCCTATCTACAACTTTACAGTAAAATGCATTAGGAAGTGTTACTATAACTATTAGAATCCTAGCTTTGCAGTTACTTTTTTTTCAGAAATCAAATCAAACATAAATCAAGCAGGGGTAATTACCTGTCAAACAGAAATGTGGCTAACTTGGCACAAGTTTTGAATCCTTTCAGAGACATCGAACTTGACTGAGTAGGGGAGGGGGCAGCCCACAGTGTGTTCACAAGCAGTGATTAACATTCCATCAGACACTTCCTGGCTCTAATTGCTTGTTTTGATTTCGGCATGGTCAATTCTTCTAAATGGCATTAGGAGCACTGTGTGAAGCCAGAGGAGCCTGCTTTTTTCACAGATTATCTGTCTCTGGTGTTACTATCAGGACATAGTGACCGTTTTAGAAATTATGACAAAAAGTTTTTTTAATACAATCATTCCACAAACATTGATGAGCAAACTGAAGACACTCGGGCTGAGTTCATCATTACGCTACTGGGAATTGGACCTCCTAACAAACATGTTACACTGAATATTTATACTCATATTTATCAACACTCATTTGCACTTTTAATACTCATTTGCACCGTTAATGGCATTTTGTCATCATTGCTTAAGTGTTTTTATTTTATTGTATATGCTTTTTGTTGTTTCTACTTATTTTTTAGTGCTCCTGTGTGTTTTAGATTATAGTGCTGCTTCACATGACCTTAGTACTTAGTTTCATTCTTCTTTCATGCTACCTTATGTTTCCCAATAAACCATCTCTTATCTCTTGATCCAGAATACAGTACACGACTCATTTTCAACCTTCCCAAGTTTTCCCAGATCACCCCATTACTATGCTCCTTTCACTGGCTTCCCGTAACTGCCCGCATCAGATTCAAAACACTGATGCTTGCCTACCAAGCCAAAAATGTACCAGCACCCTCCTACCTCAAAGCACTTATCACACCCTGCACTTCACCACACTCCCTCCGATACTCCAGCACTGCTCGACTGGTTCCACCATCTCTCAAGGTACAAGGAAGACATGCATATAAACTCTTCTCTGTTATGGCACCTAGGTGGTGGAATAAACCTCCCCTAGATGTCTGAACAGCTGAGTCACTGCGTGTCTTCAAATGATGACTAAAGACCTGCCTCTTTCAGAAGTACTTGAAGAAGTACATTCTTCACTTAAAAAGAAACCTTTCTGTATTACTTGCCAACAGAGTTTTTAGTGTAATGGTATTCTTAGCCCAGGTCCTAGTGAACCAGTATTAGAATATATTTACTGATAG
Organism: Parauchenoglanis ngamensis; assembly: GCA_030014255.1. Taxonomy (NCBI): domain Eukaryota; kingdom Metazoa; phylum Chordata; class Actinopteri; order Siluriformes; family Auchenoglanididae; genus Parauchenoglanis; species Parauchenoglanis ngamensis. The sequence continues at coordinate 7,051 of JAQMYM010005042.1, forward strand.
AGACTTCAAAGCACTTGCCAAATGCCATAAATGTAAATGTAAATGTCTTGAACTTGTTGTTATACAGGTTACCTCCTGCAGCTTTAAGCATTCACTTCATTTGACTTTTATGACACAACAGAGAACTCTATTTTAGTCTGGTCAGTTTATCCTTTAAACTGTGGGCATTTCTTTTCCTTTTTTTTATAGGAGAGCAAATTGAATCAAATTCAAGGTCAAGTGGCTTTTATTGTCATTTAAACCATATACAGATGATACAGTACATAGTGAAATGAGACAACATTCCTCCAGGACCAAGGGGCTACATATAGGACAACAGAGAAGCGCAGAGGTGCACATGTGCAACAGAAAACAATATAAGACAACATAAAGTGATTGGGTGCAAACATGTGAAAACATTGCAAACACAACATAAAGTGCAAGTGTGCAAATGTGCAAACACTACAGGCAGTGCAGCCATCACAAACTAGACAGGGCAGCACTATTCCAAGTCAAATGTGCAAAAAATACAGAGGTTGTTGTATGTATACATTTTTATTTTATTTTATTTTTACGTATGTGTCTGTGTGTGTGTGTGTGTGTGTGTGTGTGTGTGTGTGTGTGTGTGTGTGTGTGTGTGTGTGTGTCAGTCCAATCCTTGAGTATTCAGTAGTCTGGTGGCTTGGGGGAAGAAACTGTTACACAGTCTTGCAGTGAAGGCCTGAATGCTTCGGTATCTCTTGCCAGATGGCAGGAGGGTAAAGAGTTTGTGTGAGGGGTGTGTGGAATCCTCCACAATGCTGGTGGCTTTGCAGATGGAATGTGTGTGGTGAATGTCTCGATGGAGGGAAGAGAAACTCTGATGATCTTCTTAGCTGGTTTCATTATCTGCTATAGAATCTTTCAATTTGATATGGTGCAGTTTCCATACCAGACAGTTATGCAGCTGCTCAGAATGCTCTCAATAGTCCCTCTATAGAATGTGGTGAGGATGAGTGGTGGGAGATGGGCTTTCCTCAGCCTTCACAGGAAGTAGAGACACTGCTGTTCCCAATTGGCACGGGAATGATGGTGCTGGCTTTGAAGCGTTTTGGAACGACAGCAGTGCTCAGGGAGATGTTGAAGATGTCAGTAAGAACATCTGCCAGTTGTGCACATTCTCTGAGCACTCTCCCTGGGATGTTATCTGGTTCAGCAGCCTTCCATGGGTTAACTCTATAAAGAGTTTTCCTCACATCAGCTGTGATCAAATAGCCTGGTCATTGTGAGAAGGGGTGGTCTTCCTTGCTGTTACATCATTCTGTGCATCAAACCATGTAAAGAAGTTGTTAAGAGCATCTGGTAAGAAGGCATCACTGTCAAAAGTAGGTGTTGTCATCCTGCAGTAAGTGATGGCCTGGATGCCCTGCCACATGCACCGCGTGTCACAGCTGTCCTGGAAGCGGCTGTGGATTCTCTGGCTGTGTGCACGCTTTACTGCTCTGATGGCCTGAGACAGTTTAGCCCTCGCTATTCTTAGGGCCACCTTGTCACCTGCTCTGAAGGTGGAATCACAGGTCCTCAGCTGCTCACACACCTCTGTAGTCATCCACAGCTTCTGGTTGGAGCATGTAGTGATGGTCTTGGAGATAGTGAAGTCATCTACGCACTTGCTGATGTAGCTGGTCACTGATGACATGTACTCCTCCAAGATGGTGTTGTCACCATTGGTTGCATCCTCACTGAACATATGCCAGTCAGTGTGCTCAAAACAGTCATGAAGAGCAGAGATGGCTCCTGCTGGCCAGGTTCTCACCTGCTTCAGAACAGGTTTGGTGCATCTAAGGAGTGGTCTGTATGCTTGCATTAGCATAACAGAGATGTGGTCTGGGCACCGACATGGGGTCAGGGCTTCACTCAGTATGCGCTGGGAATGTTTGTGTAAACAAGATCCAGCACATTTCCCTCTTTGTTCCAAAGTTCACATACTGATGTAATTTCTGGAGCACTGATTTGAGATTTGCATGATTGGAATCTGCGACGACAATAAACAATCCATCATGGTGTGCATTCTGCAGATTGCTAACAGCCCTGTACAGCTCACAGAGTGCCTCTTTAGCGTTAGCAATGGGGGGAATGTACACTCCAACAATGAGCAGCGTAGTGAATTCCCGTGGTACATAAAATGGTCTGCATTTGACAGTCACAAAATCCACAAGCGAAGAAACTAGAAACTAGCACAGAGTTCTTACACCATTCCGTGTTGATGTAAACAAGCCACCACCGTGAGTCTTTCAGTTTAAAATGCATTATATCCCATTACATGACATTAATGTTGTGTCTTGTGACTTCACTAAGATGTGTGCATGATTATCTGTCAGGGCATTAAATAAAAAATTAAATGTAAAATAACAGGGTGTGCTGGATTAAGTGTTGTTCTGTGTGCTACTTAATAACAAGTGTGGAAGACATTTCAAATCACAAATTAAATCGCTGATTCATGTGCTCATTACAATTCAGACTATTTATGCAGTAATATATTCTGAATATACTAGACTCTTATTAGATTTATTTTAATGCCCACCATCATTTCATTCATGTATCAGTGAAATAGATTAAAAATGTGTCATTGTCAGTGGTTGAGATACTGTTGAAAAACCCTGTCTTGGACATTTCTGCTCCAACCTTAGAGCATTGACCTACACGTAGGTGATTTTAATAATATGAATTAAGAACATATAAAACTGATTTAAGCAGCTGCATAACCTGACTCTGAATATGAGGAACTTTCCCTGCTCTCATCTTGATGTTGCTTTATGACTTAAGTCAATGACTCTGAATCCAGCTCACTGTAATTGTTGTGACACTTAAACATTATTTCTGTAACTTTAATGATTATTATGACTTCACTACTTTAAATATTTGTGTTTTAATGTAGAAAATGAAGCTGAGAGTTATGATGACACCATTCCAGATGATCAGAAGACTGAAGTTTTTCTGACAGGTATGAGAATAATATGACAGTTTTGTAATTGGTCGGTTCAGTAGCATCACCTTTCCTCCTCCATATGGTATGGCATAGCCATGACCTCTATGCCTTAGACTGATATGTACTTCTCCATGTAACTACTGTATATGTCGAGGTGATGCAGACCACAGTAACTGTGATTGGTCGGTTCAGTAGCCTTTCCTCCTACACCTTTACAGTTGCTCCTTCTTCTCGCTACTATCACAATATTATGCTAATATGAATATAAATATTGTGAGGCTCTATAGCAGATGTAGTTCATTATAACTACAATTTATCCTGTATCATATCCACACCTGTGGATAGAAACACTATAGTGTTATTTTTGTGCCTCATTCTTTCAGTGGGACTTTCTCTTTGAGTTGCTCATACTGCTGATTAGAGACTAGATAAAACACTTCAGAAGTGCTTTCAGTGAAAATTCACTTAGTTTATAATTAATCACATGAGCTTTTTCCCCTGTAAAATTGTTTCTAGTATACAACATTTTGTCCATGTTATTTTCTGTTTTTTATGCCCACAGTGAAACATGAAACTTACATTGCACTGTTCTTCTCTGTGTAAAATAAGTAAATTCTGGTGTGTTTCATGTGATAACACCTCCTACAGGAGACACACACCTTATCTGTGAGTATAAATACTTCACCTTGTGCAAGTGTTGAAGCATATCTACATCATAGGTTCAACACAAAAGCATAAATCGGCCATAAGATGAAGTATTTACTATATATATTTTATTTCATAAACAGAACAATTCTATGAAAACATAGAGAACATAGAACAGCAATTCAGTGCAAATTAATAATCCATCCAGGGTGAGTCAGGGTTAGTTAATTATGATTACTGTCATGATCTGTCCCTCACTGTATTCTCAGCATGATCTGTGAACTCTGCTGTGCATGTTGATCTCTGTCGCATATATTGAAACAGCATGCAACTTAAGATACACCATGAACAACTACTATGGACTACAGGTCCCAGTACGCTCCCAGCCAAGATGGTCGACACACACAACCGACCTTAGTATCACATGACTGTTGATTGGATGGAGGTGCATGCAATATACACACAGCCTATATAAGGACTCTCAGTGTCACAGTACTTTGTGAAGCATTAGTTTAGCCTTTGTGTCTGCTACTGCCATGTCTCAGGTTTTTCAGTGTTTGTATTAGCCTTTCTGCCTGCCCAATGTTGTTCTGTTTGCTGATTGCCTGACCTTGCTTCTGTTTTTGGATTTAGAGACTGCCTGTTGTTTTGGTACCTTTGCCTGAGTTTAATAAACACATTTTTAAGTCACGTCAAGTCAAGTTGCTTTTTTTGTCATTTCACCGTATACATGTGGTACAGTGTACAGTGAAACGAGACAACGTTTCCCAAAGGATCATGGTGCTACA
>JAQMYM010005043.1:0-11420 GCA_030014255.1 Parauchenoglanis ngamensis
TCAACTGCTCAGTTGTATAAATGAGATATATGTAAGTCGCTCTGGATAAGGGCGTCTGCCAAATGACATAAATGTAATGTAAATGATTGTGGACTTTCAGAAACTTATAGCAACAGATGCTTTCCCATATACATCAATGAGACTGAAGAAGAGTGTGTCTCCAGCTTCAAGTTCCTGGGTTTGCACGCGTCTTAGGATCTGTCCTGGCACTATAATACTTCAATTTTGGATAGACAGACACAGCAATATCTATACTTACTGAGGTGACTGAAGAAAGTTCATCTGTCTCCCCAAATCTGAAATATTTCCTATCACAGCACCACTGAGAGCATCCTGATCAATTCTGTCACAGTGCGGTATTGCAGCTCCATGGTGTCTGAAAGAAAAGCCCTGAAAAGTGTGATGAAAACACATCATTAGTGCATAACTTTAAGCCACTGAACATCACAACAGTAGATGTCTTTGAAGAGCATGCACCATCATCAGGGATATACTGTGCAACCTCCTTAATTCCAGGTGGAGATATATGAACATTTATACCAGAACAGCAGGCTCAGGACCAGCTTCTTCCTCACAACCATTAACCTGCTGAATTCTACACAACACCATTAGACCACTAATGTTTTACTACCTGTAAACATGCTGCAGTTCTGTTCTATACTGTATATTCTGTATTATTTATTTATTTATATATAATTGTAGATAATTGTAGAATGTAGGTATTTATCCTAGGTTATATGTATATATCTGTGTATTATTTGTATATACATTGTATATTATCCATGCATAATCTGGGTAATGCAGGATGTACATATTTCTTGCATATACTTATGACTAGTACTAGTAGTATTAGAGGTTTTTTTTTATTGTAAGAGTGTAATTACCATTTATATCATTATCTACTGCATACCTACCACACACACACACACATCCATATAAGACTCCAATTTATAATGAATGATCTGACTGTATTATTAATTAACTTAATTATCTGACTCAAATTAGTAGGTTAACTAGGAAAGGAGTTTATGAAAGGATAACAAATATTTTTCTGTATAGGTAATTTGTGTGTGGGGGGGGGTTAGAGAAATACTGTATAAACCTATTGTACAAATATTTTGGAAGAATACAATGTAAATAACTAGATTTAATCCACATGCTTTTCACATGGACCCACATTCTTGATCATTTCAGAATCAAAATACTGCCACAGATTATAAATCTACTACGCGTTGGTGAAACACAGAAATAAGCATGATCAGACAGACTATGGCAAACTATGTTGTGTGTAACTGAAAACAAACTACTGAAGATCAGGTAGACATTGGCTTAAATATTCAAAACTAGGAATAACACTAAGTACATAAATTATGTGCTTTTAGCACTCTTTATGCACATGACAATATAACTTAACTCAGATATAGAGAACTATTTTTAATCTAGCCAAAACATGAACATGAGTGAAAGCACATATGGGACAGCAAACTGACTGAATGGACCTCTAATCAGTCCTTGATGTCCAGGGAAAGAACATCTAGTGGAAGTACTCAGGTGCTGGAAACATTCTGCTGAGGGCAGGGCTGAAAAAGAGGCATGCTGAGTGTTGGAGTTTGTGACATCTTCAATAACCTAAACTGGATTCTTAAAAGATTTACCTGACAATTAGATTTCTGTTCCAAGATACAGAATGGTCAGAAATCTTCCATATAATGTGCATTCATGTGCAGTCTTAATTTAGCTTTATTAATCTGTGAATGAAGGTTAACAAAATAAATATGAAAGCTATTTTGTAAATGTGATTCAGTTTTAAAGCACAAATATGTGCCATTAATATTTCGAACACACAATATATTTATTAGAAACAGTATATAATATGCATGTACTTATGAACGATTTAATTTACTTTAACTGACATCACATTGCCTGTGCTTCAGCCAAGAACCAACAGCCAGTTATACCAAACACCAAAAAACAGACTGAAAAATGTCACGAAGTCGGGGTTGTTCGGAACACATTCACAGGAGAGGTGAAGACGGCGTAGTGAAACTCAGTGTAGAGTTTATTTACACACTATATACACTATTAACACTATATACACACGGGAAGCTGAGGTACAAAACGGCATGAAGAGAGTAGTCGAAAACAAGCAGGGGTCAAGGGATCAGCAAACAGTGTTCAGTGAGGGTAATCCAGTAAGAAAAGTCAAAAGGCAAAAACAGAGTCAAAACACACCAATCAAACCACGGGTAATATAAACGCTCGGTGGGACTACACAAAGGAAAGTCTATAATGCTTCGCGAAGCCGAAACGCAAATGCGGTCCTTTAATACCCGGCACAATCAGTCCATGAATGAGAGCCACCTGCTCTCCGCTGATTGGCCTCCTGGCTGGGAGCAGGCGCTCATGGGAACTGCAGTCCCTGTAGTCGGAGTGTTCTCCGTTCAAATGCGGAAGCAAGTGCTTCCGCGACGGAAACGAAGCGTCCGCTGAACGAGTGGCCAAGATTTCACTGCGCGCTGAGCGCGGAACAAGGAGCAGGGTATGACAAGAAAAGTGTTCGGGAAAAATATGTACTATATAATTTTCTATTCTGAATCACCCAATATTGTTTTGTTTGATTTTCTTGCCCTTGCACCGCTATTCTGGACATGCATGCATTTATGTTGAGGCAGAAGAACAACAACAGTCTTGGGCAAAGAGGAAAAAGACAGAGGGAAGGATAAAAATAAGGGTGGTTATTTGCAAACCAAATTAATTAAAAAAGCCTGTATTGGGATGAGAGAAAGAGATACTTAAAAGAATCATAATGTCAAACACACATTGCGGGAAATACTATAATAAAACACTAAATAATAAACTAGCCATTCAAATTCAGATTGCAAATCATAATGATTATTAAATATATGGTGTCATGTTGTAATGGAAATCATTTCAAACTTGCTGAAGTCAGCTTTAAAAATAAAAAAAAGTAAACAGCATTCAGGCTTTCACTTTTATGCATGAACTGAAATAAAGACCTGATCACCTTCAGAGGGGAGTCACCTATATTACTAATGTAGAATAAAAATGAGCTTATATTTGTTATTTAATTAATGATCCTTTCATTCTTCCCCGTGAGGGTTATGGAGAGAACAGGCTGAGAAGATTAGGCTACACCAGCTCAGGGATCATAAAAAATTATCATCAAAGATGCTCCAAAAGCAACTGTAAGATATAATGTCTCCTGTGAGTCCTGGGTCTACCATGTGGGCTATGTCCAGTAGGATGTGCCTGATAGAGCTCTCTTCCAAGAGAACCACATCTGCAAATAACAAGGTGTTATTTCAACCCTCAAGTACAGATATGGGAGACCATTCCTCCCAGTCACGCCCCTCCAAGTATCTTCATTGTTCCCAACATTAATAATGAAATCCAGGGTTAGTTGCAGTAACCATAAGCCAGGTAGGCTACATTTAGTCTTTTTTGTACCTCTTACGGAAATCTTTGGGATTGGTCTGTCTGACCTCTTGCCACAGATCTGTTGACCAATGGTAGCCCTATGGGGCATATTAAGAACCTAGTGACATAGCCCTGTGGTTCACTAGTCCTTCATAACCTCAATGTGTTGGTCCATAAAGGGGAGGTCTTAAGTGAGCTCTGAGTTTAAGCTTTTTTAAATCAGAAATATTATTGTCATTGTTAATAATATTGGTGTTTGAAATGTAAACCTTTTGTTCAGGATTTCAAAAAAGATTTGAGGTTACTCTATATAATGCAAACAAATTGCATTGCTCCATTTGCTGTGTAAAAAAAATAAATAAATAAATAAAAAACCATGAGCATAAAGTTCCAAAGAACATATTGTAAAATGTATATACAGTACCAATCTTGGATGTTATGTAAAACATCTAGCAAAGTTTTAATGACACAACCTGAACAATACTATGAGAAGGAGATGTGTTGTGTTGCTACAGGCAAATGGTGGTCAGACCAGATACTAATGTGGGACTTCTGCTTCATGACCCACCCTTATTTGTGGGGTATTTGTTAGCAAGAGAAGAGTACTTGAATCCCAGTGCCACTTGAAATCAATATATCAAAAATCAATGTGTCACATACTGAATCAATTTAAGCTGTTCAGCTCAATTTACTAATTTATTTGTAATAAAATTCCTATTTTAATCCCTTTGTTTGTCATTACCAAAGTCACTACACATTGATGATTGATGTTGATATCTTTATTTAATTTATCTTAATTTGTAAGCATCTTATGTATCTTTTGTTGTTGTTTTTTCTTTTTTTTTTGCCTCTACTATTACAGTTATAACATTGGTATGTTAGTGATTACATTGTAGTGGTAACTTCCTACTGTAATAAATTCAGGCTATATGGTAGATTATTTTTATAGGAAACAAAATCAAAGCCTTGACAGCAGGAATCCACTCTATAGCTGAATTTTGGTCAACATCATATCAAATTCTGTAATTAGATACTTCCAATAATAATAATGTTATTGTCTAAGTGCTTTTCTGTAAGCTGTTCTGACACAAAAGCTCCATGATGAAACAGAATTCTTCACTCCCAGCCACTTTTGCTTGATGAACAAAAGCTATTGAATCCATTGATATGAAAGTAATAATTAAATCAAATGAAATTAAACACATCCTTTGATCCTCTACATGCACAATGAGACAGGAAGTGTTGAAGTGGATCAGTTGAGGTCAACGTTTGCTCTTCATAATCTGACCATTTCTCCTTGTCTTTAGCACCTCTCAAAGAGGGGTTTGATATCCTTTTTTCCCCTTCACGCCATTTCTTCATTTCAGTCATAATGAGAACACTGGATGCTTAAAAGTTAATTGCTTTCAGCTATACATGGGCAACCAGTACCAATTTTGTCCCCATTTTGGCTGCTTTAAAAATGCACTTTATGTTGTCTTATGTTGTTTTCTGTTGCACACATGCACTTTTGTACTTCTGTGCTGTCTTTTATGTAGCACCTTGGTCCTGGAGAAACGTTGTCTCGTTTCACTGCGTACTGTATCACATGTATATGGTTGAAATGACAATAAAGCCACTTGAACTTGAACTTATACCTAAGGTTCACAGAAGTCCTGTTTAAAACTTTAGGCCTGGAATTCTTAAAAACCTTTTTTTATTCAAAAGTGCTTGAGATGAAAAGTGACTTTGAATTCTTATTTTTCATGTCTTGTGCACAACTTTAAAGGGCCACTATGAAGGATATGTAGGACTATGTATGGGGATCTGTTAGAAAAATGGAATATGATATGGTGCACCACCAGGTTGCTACATTAATCTAGAATGGATAAACCACTAGAGAGCATCGTCTGCGTTTCGTGTTTTTACAAGAGCCAGCGTGAATTCAGAAGGAAGCGCTGGAAGAAGGCCAAAGAAGAAAGGAAAGTAATCAGTGCTTGCTGGTGCTGGCTAACAAATTTGAGAACCCAAACTTTGTCGAATCGAAGGATCATATATATTATTTAACACAAGAAATAGTACGAAATAATGAATCCTCTCCAAAGAAGGTTGGCAAAATTGGGACAGACAATGGCAGACAACAAACATGTGGTTGTGTGGCTTTTCGCAGATGGAAATCACTGATGGGGACAAATATTTTAAGAGTGATGCCAAAGTTGCCTATTTTGTGCTGGACAGGTAATTGGGTTTAAATAGTGTCAAAATATCAAATACTGTTTCAATATATTATTTATTATAATAATAATTCAGTATCATTGCTGATGTTTTCCCAAGTAATGACTCATGTTACACTGCAATAACACTTCAGACTACGGTAACATTGCTACAGGTAACACTCTTCTACAGCAGAGCTGCTATGTAATTACCACTTTATGTTGTGTTTGTCACAGACCAATATAATAATTTTTTTTATTAATATGAATCTTCATTACATACTTTCACTTCATTTGGGGGGTGTCCACTCTCTCCTTTCCTTCTTGGACAGCAGCAGCTTGGTTAGCTCCCCTTCCACACCCAGACCCGACCAGCCCTGATCACCTTTCCCTACCATCCTCTATCCAATATGTGGTGTGTCCAATATTTGAAGAGCAATAAATTACAGGTAATTAGCAGTTAATTAGCAATAGAGATAATTAGCAATAAAATGCTAATTACAGGTAATTAGCAATAAAATGCTACCACAATGTGAAACAAGCAACAATAATATTCACTTGCATTAAAACACTACCACAACACAGAACACACCATACTATTGTACATGGAAATTATGACCTATAGTTTTATAGATTAAATAACTAAATACAATTTCTAAATATCTATTTAAAGTAACCTCATCTGTTTACTTGATACTTGATATGGTGACAGATGAAGAGTTCATTTTGTAAGCACTTCGATTGCACGCCATAGCACAATACAATGGCCACCATATGCACCTGGAATGGGAAAGGTGAGAGGTGGCATTCAGTTGGTTGCAAATCTGAAACATCACCGCTAGATGCCAGTGGATCCTTCATAGTGAACCTTTAAATACTAAACAAATTTTATTGACACCACAATCTTTTCCTGTCTGTTCTCATAACCACTCACTGAAATCTGACTGAAATCTGGACTAGTTACAAGGCAACTTGTAAACAGTAGCCTAGCAAGGGTCATGGTTGGACCAAAGCCACTGTTTTTCATAAATAGAACATTTTGCAGGGGCTTCCACAATAAAATTTCAGACCCCCTCAGATGATAATGAAGTACTATATTATCCTCTTTTATGTAGTACATGATCCCATTGCTATTGGAGTGCACACCAGAGGCTTGCATTACCATTTCACCAGACAGCTGGTGTATTGCTTGCATTTGATGCCTTGTCATTGTGCTCAAAATTCACTTAAATTCAATAAATTCACTACTTCACATATGGTCCACTGACTCAATTCATTCACTCTACGCTAAATATTACAATATACTTATGTAGAACCTTGGTGCCTAAAGGTGTGGATGAAGACTCAGGAAACAGGCAAAATTTTAGCCCAGCTCCGGGCTGACATTAATTTGCCCTGCACTTTTCAGAACACTTTCAATTTCAACTCAATCTAAATAAACAAACAAACAAACAAACAAACAAACAAACAAATAGCTAAAACTGGGGACATCACTGCTATTATACCACTCCTGTTCATAGTTCAAGTTCACACTTCATGGAGTATGTGTGTGTGTGTGTGTGTGTGTGTGTGTGTGTTTGTAGCAGTTTAACTTGCCTCATCTCAGTCAACAGCTGATGCTTGACCATACCCCTGCTGCCAAAAACTGCCAAGGACAGATTCCCACCAGGGAGTTGCCCTGCCTGCAGCTGACTCCCCACCTGGGGGAAGATGTAATCTGCCACCACCATCTGTGCCCCATACCTGTGGACCTCCTCGAATTTGAATGACCAAAGTGCCCAATACCAACGATTGATATGTGCATAGGCATCCTACATGTGGTGGAGCCATCAATTTGGGGCTGCATCTGGCCATGGCCCAAGTAGGAGCCCAGTTACTTCCACCCACCAAACTGCAAAATCTTTTTATTTGAGATTTATCTGAGTCCTGTCTATCTCAAGGATCTCAAATGTTGTAAACCTCACTGCGAGTCATTACTGTAAATGATTATGTTATCTAAGTAAGTAGTGGCTCAAAGTGTATTCTGTCCTTGAGACACTGAAATATTGCTGGGGCTCATAAGAGTGACAAATTGGTATTACCCAAACGGAGTGGAAAAGGCAGTTTTTCTCAAGATATTGGAGTCAAGAGAATCTGCCAATACCTCTTGGTTCAGTCGAGTGTCAAATAAAAGCAAGCTGTGCTTAACTAATCAAGCAGTTCACCAATCCATGGAATAGGGAATGCATCAAATTTAGATACCGCATTAACCTTTCCAAAGTCCACACAAAAACAGACTGATCCATCAACCTTGCCACTTTGTGAGTAATTTAGAATGTGGGTAGCAAATTCTCATGTGTTAGGTGACTTAAGGGGTGATGTTTTACTCTCAGGTTCAGGTCCAGAACATATTCAATTCATTCTTGCTGATAAAAGTTCCTGTCTCCCAGTTTTCTCTGATGATATCTAAGACACCATGAGGCTTATGCTCGAAGAATAAGTGGAGGCTTGAGAAATAATTACTCTCTCCAACCCGTGGCGATGGGCTTTTAAAAGGAGGCGGCAACACGCGGAGGGGTTAGTGCGTTTAACCTGAAACTCTAATGCCGAGTGTTCTTTTTCTCTTCTAGTTTGTCCGGCAGATTCTCCGTAGCAGCTGCTTGGATAATACGTGCCTCTGCGCCGATTTCCCCTGTGTGTTCGCCGTCTTCCTAGCGCAACGGAGGGATTTTCCCCCTGCACTGGACACTGGACATGCTCACGGAAGTTTTGCTTTGTTCTTTTGCACTCACTTTCAGTTGGGTTTTGAATAGCACCAAAATAAATATGGATTGTGATTGTTTGTCACCACACTCCCTGTCTACAGCGTGGTCTCTGTGTCGGCTCAGACAGCTCGCACGCTACAATGGTAAACACTGATTTAAACTGAATTTCTTCTTCTTTTTATTCTTTTGGCTGCTCCTACTGAGGGTCATCACAGTAGATTGTCCATGGTCTGCATATTTGATTGATGAAAGCCCTTCCTGACGCAACCCTCCGAATTTATCCGGACATGGGAATGGCACTAAGGCCACATTACTGGTGCAAATTGAATTAATCCCCAATAATTCATACAGTTTGTGAAGAGTGTGTGACATATAGGATGTTCCCTGGTTAGTCAGGATTACATTCAGGATCTCTGCTCAAGAGGTAACACAAAAGAGTGCAGAGAGTACAGACAGTAAACCTACTGATAAAGAATGGAGGGAGTAAGAAGGAGTGCAGTTCTACAACAAATCAGAGAGATAAGGTGGGGCAAAATTATGTAAAGCTTTAAATGTTAACAACAATATATACTGAGTCACAGGGAGCCAATGAAGTTCAGTCAAAAGAGATCTAATCTGGTAAGTATACTTAGAACAGGAAATGATCTTGGCTGTGACATTCTGGATAAGCTGCAGTAAATGGAGAAGTTTATTGCATATACCAGAAAGAATGGCATTACAATAGTCAATGTGAGACGTTATGAAAGCATTAAGCAAAACTTTAGTACTGTGCTTTGTACTGAAGGGCAGGATGAAATCTAGAGATATTTCAAATATGGAAAAAAGCAGTCTGGGAAATATTATTTATATAGGGAGCAATGGAAAGGGTACTCTCCAGAATGGCTCTCAGACTCTTTAACTGCATAGAAATAGGTATAACAACATTACCAATTGAAATGGTAAAACTATTAACCTTTGCAAGTGCTGACTTAGAGCCAGTTAAAAGAGCCTCAGTTTTATTGCTGCTCAACTGAAGGAAATTGTTTGTCATTCAGATCTTAATGTCATTGAGACAATTAATGAGAATATCAGTGGGAAAACAGAGGTAGGTTTGGTGGACAGATAAAGATGGGTATCATAAACATAACAGTAGAACTGAATGCCATAATGCTGGAAAATACTACCAAGGTGGAGAAGATAAATAATAAACAGAAGTGGCCATAAAACTGAACCCTGAGGAACTCTGTGGGCAATAACTGCATGCTCACAATGAAAACTTTTCAATTAGATAAACTGCCTCTGACTAGTAAGGTAGGAAGAAAACCATTTATGTACAAGGCCATGAACCTAACTGCTGGGATATGGTATCTGAACTGAGCTGAGATCAAGAAGAATTAAAATTGATATTAATCCAAGGTGAGCAGCACATAATATTTTTGCTATGCTACACACCACCACATAGAATAGAAGTTCACTACAGCTCTTTGGCACTCCATTAGACTCCATTTCCCATGAGCCCATGCACACAGACAATATGGCCAACACACACCTACGCTTTGAATCACCTGACTATTAATCACATGCAGGTGCAACCAATCAAGACATAGTATTTAAGGACTTTCATTTTGTGAATGACTTTGTGACACATTAGTCTGCTCCTTTGTGTCTGCTATTGCTTTTTGCTATTCATGTTCTGGTTTTCTACTCTGTTTCTGTTTTTTTGGATACTGCCTTTGTTTGACCTTCACTGTTTTGTTCGCCTGAACTCTATTCTGGTTTTTGGATTCTGATTCTGCCTGCTGACTTTGTACCTTTGCCTGCAATTTTAATAAACATTGATCTGTATTGCAATGCATCCTGCATCTCCTGGCCTGCATGACTGAATGCTTCACCACAACATGCATGCAGCAGATTAAGCAATGCTGTGTGACTATCTCACTGCTCAAGGCTGCCTGCTCGGAGTCCAAGAAAGACACCTGGAGGAAATGGCCACCCAGGTGCAAAAACTTACCTTGAACATCTCCCAAGTGGCCCATCAGACCACCTCATTGAGCAGCTCATGCCTCACTACCACTTCCCTGATCTCAAGATCAGAGAAATATACCAAAAATGCTGCACAGTGCCAGGGTTTTCTTCTCCAATGTCAACTCTACTTTGCAGCTCAAGAAAGTCTGCCTGATCACAGTAAGATTGCTCTTCTCCTCAGTCTGCTCACCAGTAGAGCCTTAATATGAGCCATGGACCTCTGGGAACAAGGTGTTGAGCCGGTTTCATGAATGTTTCCTCATGTTATTCTGGTGAGACTTTGATCATCTACCTGGGGAAAAGAGGTCAGTGAATGTTTGTTGTCTATATGTCAGGACAATTGACAAGCTGCTGATTTCACACTAGAATTCCTCACTATGGCTTCAGAAAGGAGAGGGTATATACCGGCTTCAAAAACAATGTTTTGTCAAGGACCCGATGAAAAAATTCACAAGGACATGGCATGCTGTGATGACGAAGCCTCTATCAACTCACTGATCGATCTGGCCATCCACTTAGACAATCCGCTGTACAATTGGCTCCCAAAGAAAACTACACTGACACACAGTGAGAACATCCTTTCTGAGCCTGTGCAGATGGCAAATACATGTCTAACCTTGGCAAAACATGAGCGAAGAAGAAGAGAAAGATTGTTTGTACTGCGGCCCACCAGATCATGCCATTTCTCAGTGTTAAATGAGGGACATTTGTCGAGCCTCAAGCTCAAACAAAGGGGTTCACCCCTCTCCTAAAGATTGTGGGGAGTACCTCTTCATGTGGTGAGTACCTCTTCATGTATCGCCCTACCTCCTGTTGAAATCAGGGTACAGATTATACACTCAGACAAGATCTCTCTCCTTTCAGCAATGAGCAACTGTGGATCAGCAGGGAACTTGGGGATCATGGATCACGACACTGCCATTGAACTATAGCTCCAACTACTCCAGCTCAACAACCTACCTATAATCAGTACTATCAATGGGGGTCCTATCAGAGAAGGAACAGTACATTACTGCACTCTTCATAATTCAATTATATATAT
>JAQMYM010005044.1:0-11419 GCA_030014255.1 Parauchenoglanis ngamensis
TGCTAAATGATAAAAATACAGTATTTTTTATAACAGCCCTATTGAACAACTGTAGTAATTCATATTATGTCAACAACCGCTCAACTAAGTAAAGAGAAACAACAGTCCATCATTACTTTAAGATGTGAATTGTCTTTTAAGTAATAAAAATAAAGAAAAAAAACATTGAACAAGAAGGTGTGTCCAAACTTTTGTCTGGTAGTGTATATCAGTATCTTTATTGTACAAATTCTGCAACAAAAAGGGATGTTTAATCATATCAAATGCCTTGTAGAAATGAATGAATAGCACTAAACTATCAGTATCAATTAAATCTCGATAATCTAGCATGTCTACTAATCAGCCAGCTATGGTTATATAAATTTCCACCTTTAATAAAGGCTGATTGCTATTCATCAATTATATTCATTAAACCCTTATTTAATTGATTTGCATAAGCATGTGCTAATAGCTTGTAATCACTGCATAATAAAGTTATTGTTATTGTAAAGTTTATTTTTGTTGGGTTTTGGAATTAGTGTAATAAGAACTTGTTTCATCGTGATAGAAAGATTTCTTTTCGATATACATTTCATAAAGGCATTCGAAAAGAACGTGTAAAATTCTACAGTTAACCCGTCAATTCCGGGTGACTTCCCCTTAGAGGTGTGCAAAAGTGCTCTATTTAGTTCTTCAATTGTAACATTATCCTTCATATACTGCTTAAACTCATCATCCATCCTCATTAAATTGTCCAGTTTTTTCAAAAAAAGAAAAGATAGTCTTGCTTTGAAAAAATAGAAGTATACAAGTTACTGTAGAAGGCTTTTTTCTCCTCGTTACTTGTACTTGATCTTCCATAGTGTCACCACTGATAAATAATTTTTAAATTTTCTTTTTTTGTCTGTCTTTGTTTTTCCAGTCTGAAGAAGTGAGAAGAATTATTTCCCCCTTTCTCAATCCAACGAGCTCTTAAATGCTCCTATTGCTTCTTCAAATATACACTATCAAGTTCAGATTAAAGATTGTTCAGTTTAATATGTTCTCTGATAGTTTTCAGTTTTGCAACACAATTCATTAATATCCATAATAATATCTTATGTTCTATATGTCTCTGCTTTTTAAGTTTAGAAATATGTTTTATTGTCTTTATTTCAACCTGTGTAACTTGGAACTTAAACCACTCTCATCTACAGAAATTAATATTTTCAAGCAGTGTATTATTAAATTTCCAATCAGGGTTAAGGATAGGCTTACATCTCCACAAATGCAGGTCCAGTACTATTACACAATAATCAGTTAAAGCTGTTGCTGAAATTTCACATTTGGAAACATCAGTGATTAAATTCTTTGAAATTAACCAATAATCTAACCTTGAGCACTAACCGTTGTCTGACGCATTGAGCCAGGTATATCGTATAATAATAATTTTCATTCTCCAATAATCAGTCAAGCTTGAATTTATAACCAACTCAAGTAGAGTTGCATCATAGTCGTGACACTGTCCCCATGAAGGAAAAAGATTTAACCAGTGATCAGGAACCAGATTAAAATCTCCTCCTATTATGATTTTTTCCACATTGTAAAACACTCAAATGTCTAAAGCGTGGTCAATTACAATACCAGCAAACCTATTAAACAGAATTATTACACTAACTGAATGCGATGTTCTATGACTGAAAAAAACACAAATAGCCTTTTGCTCCTTACAATAAATAAAAATTGCCTTATGCTTCACATTATTTTTCAACCCCCTAGCATTTAAAGAAATAAAAGATGGCATTTTGCTGGTAGTTATCCTTCAAAATGTACACCGAAAAAGATTTAGCGATGCACAGGAATGAGCAATTTAGTCCTAATTCAAACATGTTTAACGTTATAATCATCAAAACCACTAAGCATAAAACAGAAAAACTAATTATATTAACATACCTGTTTAGAACAAAGACACCTTAATCTAGACTCTTCAATCAGGGTCTATTTTTGATTGTCGATTATCATATATCCTTCCTTCAGGAAAGCTCTCTTTCCCTTTCTTCTTGCTTCCTCCACCAGCAGCCATAGTTTAGAAGTTTAGAACGAGCCTCCCAGTCTTCTTTGGAGAAGTCTTCTTTCAACCGTACGTGTATCTCGCCGCTCACTTTCACATCCTTGAATGTCTTCCAGACATCATCCCACACAGTTTGCATCTCGTACTGGATTATGACTGCTCTCTGTGTGGTGTTTGAGTTAGCAGCGTTTCCCTTTCTTACTAGGTGATGTACAACATCCACTGTCTTGTGCAGTTTTTCCACAGACAGGAGCACAACTTGTGTGAGTGTCCCAATGACAATCTCTCTTATGTCTTCTCCAATCATCCTTAAATTCCATCTTCTTTTGTACCAGGCTTTCTCCTTGTATGCATGTCTGAGTGATTTTCACCAATTTCTTTCTGAAGCTCAGTGATTTTTTTTCTTTGTTCTCTTTTACAGCCTTTGAATTAGCTTCAATCAGTTTCCCAAATCTTTTCAGTCTGTTCATCCATCTTGCAGGTTAGAGTCTGCACTGTGTGGAAAATCACAGCTCCAGTATCTCTCTCTATTTTATCACTTTGTATTCACATTTTTTTTTGCAATCAAGTTTTTTGTTGGTGTGTGAGGCCAGTTTACTTTATGTTCTTTAGAAATCTTTTCCTCCACTACAATATCTTCAATATTACCTTCTTCACACGCATCTTGGATGGCTGTCAGGTGATAATTGTGATCAGCCGTGCCTACTCAGGGTTATAGCTTTACAAGTTCACAATTAAAGGACTAAACTGAAATTTTTAAATGGAGCATTCAAATATTACACCACTCACTCTGCCTTCTTCAATCCCCCCTGATATCCACTTACCTTCGAGGCTGCTGCACAATAATGTGCCTTACAAGAATATAACAAGAAAATTGCATTAATGCAGGGAGTTGTGGTTGTTTTGGTGAAAGCATGTCAACCCTAAAATAAAAATGTAGAAGAGCACTGATATACATGGTTGGAGTGCAAGAAAATAATGAAGTCATGTTGCAGGTTTAACATTTTTACCATTACAGTGTCTAGGGACGTTTGAGCTTCTAGTGAAAGTGACAGGTATGTGACACCATGAGCTTTCTCTAAGGCAAAGCTGCAGTCACCTGCACGCTTTTAAAACAGGCACGGCACCGGTTGCTACACAACCGTGTGACACCATCTCTTTCTGCCTCTTCCATCTGGCAAAAGCTTCAAGTCTGTCAAGATCCGCACAACAAGACATGCCAACAGCTTTTTCCCCAGAGCTGTGGCACTCATAAACAGAAGTGGACAATCTGCACTTTAAAAGATGCTGCTGTTAAACAGACATATACACCATAAACATATATACACCAGATTTATTTCATATTTTTTCATTTTTCTTGTTTACATGTAAATAGACTGTTCTTATTACTCACAACTGTGTAACTGACAATCATGTACAAACGCACCAAGACCAATTCCTATTATGTGTAAACATGACTGGCGAAATAAAGCGATTCTGATTCTGATTCTGATTATCAGCTGAACTGATACACATTCCTGTGCCTCTTTATAAATCAACCACATGCTTCACTCTTTGTGCGGATATTGTGTCTGTGCTCGTGACAGAGTGCACAACATCATTCTGAGGTTTGGTATTGGTATATTGAGCAAGAAAGAGTAACTCAGGGACAGATTTATTGAGGGAAAGAAAAATTGAGGAAAGTAACAGATATTATGAAAAAGAGATTAATGCAGCACAGTGGTGTGTTGGAGTTCCCTCATTCAAGCCCCGATTCAGCAACTTGGTTACTCTCAAGATGGTCAAAATGGTCAAAACACACAAATTCATTCTTCCAGCTCTTGTTATTTGGTTCTCCACAATTCTGGTCTTTCAGGGACTAACAGGCCTCACATCACACTTGCCTACACTGAGCGCCAACCAGTGTCAAGGCAGTAAAAGAAATCTGAACACAAGTGGTCTGCTGGACACCTTGGAGATGTACGTGGATGTAAGTCAGGAGAAAGGGTAAAAAAAATAGAAAAGAAAAAAAGGAGGGGGGTCAGGGGAATGTTCACTGTTCAAATACATAACATCTTTAACCCCATGGGAAAAGGATAGAGGAGCATGTTGCTTCCATTTTAAAAGGATCAATCACCCTGTAAATAAAAAGTGTAGTAAACGCTATGACCACATAGGCTTTATTTGGTAAGACAGCACGGGATTCCTTTAATGCTAAACTGAAGAGGGCAAAAACTGGGTCAGGGTCAAATTGAATTCTGGACATCTCACTGAAAGCTTTAAACATATTCATGCAGAACATGGAGAGATTTGGACACAGAAAAACAAGTGCATTAAGTCTGTTGATTGGGCTCTACACTGAAGGCATGATGGCTTAATGTTAAGATAGATCTTTACCAATCTAGCATTAGTTAAATGAACTCTGTGTACCACTTTCATTTGTATTAAGCCATGTTTAGCAGACATAGACGATGAGTGCACCAAGTCTAAGACAGTATCACAATGATCATTTGTTAAGACTACACTACACAAGATCAGTAGAATCCAAGGCCCTTTTCACACTTTCAGTTCAGTGTGGATTGATGTTAATGACTTCCTAAATCTAAGATATCAGTCCTTTACGGTCTGAATGCAGCTGAAGAATATGTTTGATATGTGATTTTATGGGCTTATCTGGAAATGAATTAAATGTCTTTTATTCAAACCTCCTGATCTGTAACTAACACAAAAAACTGATTCATACCAACTTAAAGGGATAGTGCGAGGTAGCAAATTTCTATAAAATTAATGTTCAAGTCTGAAATAATCAATGTAAGAATAATATAAAAAAGAAAACGTAAAAAAATAATTTGATGTATTTTTTAGGGAAATAGTATTTTATCTCCAAATTCAATTCATATTTTACTTGTGAAAATCGGTGAACCTCATAAGTATGATTTCATCTCAAGAATAGCAGGCCATGATAGAGAACACTATTGAAAGCCTTCTAATTTACCTGAGGTGGCACAAGTGATTAAGAAGTTAGAGTAGGAGGAAGAAATGGACAATGAGCTTTATGTAGGCCCTTATATGTATGAGCCAGATACAACCAATACCGAATGTTGGTGCCTGAACAGCCGGTTTTGGAAAGGTGAGTCTGGCTGAACTTTAGGCCCCTAATGTCTTTACTTCCTGTCCATGTCCCTTGATCCATATTTAGTATCATTACCATACGGGCAAATAGTGCAGGCGTGCATGTCTGTGATTTTCAAATCCCACGACACCAATACAGTCACAACAGTCTCACTCTCAGCATGCAGAACTTTTGGAAAACCAACTCAAATATAGGATCCACCAGTACGGAAAACTCTCGTATGCTATCTGATTGTGAAAGCAATCATCCTTGAAGTGCTTGAAACATAGAGCACTAGTACTAATAGGGTTGAAATAGAATTGTTTAGCACAAACAAAACATGCCCACTTTCACACTCAATGACTGTCTTTTGGCCATTCAAACATCTGTCATGCTGAATGTAAAATAAATTTTACAGTTTACATTTTACAGCCGAAAGGTCGCTGGTTCGATTCCCTGGACCGGCAGGAAAAATGTATGGGTGGGGGGAGTGAAGGAACATCACTTTTCCTTCCCTCTGCATCCACGGCTGAAGTGCCCTTGAGCAAGTCACCTAACCCCAACTGCTCCCCGGGCGCTGTATCATAGCTGCCCACTGCTCCGGGTATGTGTCACTCACTGCTTGGATGGGTTAAATGCAGAGGTGAATTTCCCGGAGGAACCTTCCTGAGGGATTAATAAAGTTAATAATAATAATAATAATAATAATAATAATAATAATAATAAAATAAATAAATAACATTGTTACATGGCATCAAAAGTGGCATCTCTGAATGCGAGTTGAGCAGGATAATAGCAATGATTGGCTTTGATAAGTACCCAAAAATGGCATTTGTTTACAATGATGGCTCTAGAAATGATGTCAGATTACGAGAGCTTGCAGAAAATTTGCATCTTGATTGCTAAGAATGTTGCTAGAGGCATGTGGATGTGTGGCCGTTGGAGATGGAGGATGCTGAGTAGCAGCCTTCACTCGGCTCCATAAACTCCGGGAACACGACCAGCAGTGTGAATCTATTAGGGAATAGAATCAGGGTGAATCTCTTCCCCGGTTGAATACTGTGAGGTTGGGTCAGAAGAGGAGGGTGGAGGACAGAGCGTCTCCAGCAGACACACATCCTGGACTAGTGGTGTCCACAGTAGCCATGAAAGCAGAAGCGTTAACTATTGCATTAGCCAAAGCCATTATGGAATCAAACAGGACTTAATCCTCTTTAATATTGCATTAAAGTTATTTGGGAGCCAGTTTTTCCCTTACATTATACAGTATTTTCTCTGGCATACTATAGGATACAAAGTCATTAATTCAGTGTCTCTTGGCTGGGGATTTTCAGATTTGTATTTTTTTAATTTACTTATTTTTCTGTGCTGGAATGCTTGCAATCAGGACAAAACAGGATACTTCACATGATGAGTCATGTTAATGAGCTCGTGTCACGTCGTCGGGGTTTAGCTGGACACATGCGCAGGTTGGGAGACGGCAATGTAAAACTCAGAGTGTTTATTGAAACGCATGAGGCAGAGGTACTGTTAAACGGCAGGCAAAAGAGTAATCCAAAAACAGAAACTAGGTCAGTCGATCAGCAGAGTATCACAGACAAGGCAAAAGGCAAAGTACACAAAACAGAAAACGGAGTCCAAAAACACCAGAAAAGCAAACACGGGAATCAAAGGCTTGGCAATAGCGTCACGGAGACTAAACTAATGCTTCGCCATCTATGGAGATTCTGTGAGTCCTTATAAACAGTACGTGATTGTTTGCACTGGTCATGGGTCATGGAGCATGTGCTCACGGGAGCTGTAGTCCTCCGTAGCTTGTACAATGCAGAAGTGCGCGCTTCCGCGCTAAGCGTGACGGAGGTAATCGGAAGCACAGCCGAGTCCCCAAGGCGGCACGTGCCGCATGTGCCACGAGAAGCAGGTCATGACAGCTCACATATCCCAGTATCCAAATTTAGGATCCAAGTCGATATGAGATGTCAAGATTTCAGAAATTGTTGCAATAACACATTTACAAACAATCTCTAGTACCAGACGGCTCCAAAGCACGTGAAGGAGAGTCCAGATAAGAATTCTACACCTTTGACAGATGGCAGAAAGTTCACTTCCCATATACATAAAAGCTGGCTTCATAGGATTTCCAGTCTAGATATATGGTTTTTATAGAATTATCTCATAAAGAGATTCACCATAACAAAAGAAAGCAATCTCAAAACAAAACAAGCAGAATTAAATGACCTATTAAAAAGCAGGGCAGAATATAATATCCATATATCCAGACAAAAGTATTATACAGAAGGCAGCAAACCAAGCCAAGCCAATTCTCGGAGGTCTGTACCAGTGATAAATGTGATAAAACATGGAGTATATTCAATGAAGAAAATAATCGAAACAGTCATAAATTACTTTAAAGAACTATGGATAAATGGCTCATTTCCTTCTTTAAATGATTTTGTCAGGTTTATTTTTTATTTTTTGGTAGACTGAAACTCCCTACATTGTAATGAGAGAACACTAGAACTCTAGATTCTCCTTTTACACTGGATGAACTGCTTAACCCTTTGACAGGCATCATAACTGCACGACTGGCCTTTTTCCACAATCAAATTGCTATAATAACTCGGAGAAACCCATCTTCGGCTGTATGTCCTT
The DNA here is from genome assembly GCA_030014255.1 of Parauchenoglanis ngamensis. Classification (NCBI taxonomy): domain Eukaryota; kingdom Metazoa; phylum Chordata; class Actinopteri; order Siluriformes; family Auchenoglanididae; genus Parauchenoglanis; species Parauchenoglanis ngamensis. The sequence continues at coordinate 7,773 of JAQMYM010005044.1, forward strand.
GTTGCCATCAGTGACAGTGACTAGGCTGCCGTACTTGACCACAAGCCAATGTTCGATTTACTTTCAGTTGGTGTAACATTTAATCGATGTTGGAATTCCCACTTCCAACCCTGCCAACCAATGCCAACGTTGGGCCAACATATGCTTGCTATCTGGGGAGCGTGTAATGCCAATTATATACCCTGGATGCAATGCTGTAAAAAGACTTTGTCTGAAAGTTGAGAAAAATCAGAAGTGTGTTGGCATGATGCTGCTCTTCAGATGTTGACTTTAAGTAACACCGAAAGCTGAAAAAAATCTTATTGGGTTTCATATTCTAGACCCCCAAATAATTATATTTTTTTTGAATGGCAGAAACTTGACAATAAGAAATATCTCAATTTTACCCCAGAAAAAATGTGTGTCCACTCGGTCACGTTGCCCAGTTAGGGGTAAACTGAACCGTGCACTACCTCAGCATAAATCATAATGCCAATTTCCTTGATAGACTGAGTTGTATGTGTTTTATATCTTTAAAGCCATTTAATCCTTACATCTGTTTGCTTTATCTATCTATCTATCTATCTATCTATCTATATTATTATTGTTTTTATCAAGTTTTTTTATTCGTTTCACATTTCTTTTATTTTTAGATTGCTATATTATGTAATAATAAAAGTCTTTATAATTTTTTTAGCAAATAGAAAAATATTGTTAACATTAACATATTGTCAATTCTACTGTCATCTAAAAAACAGCCTGAAAAGTTTCTAAATGTGGAGCCAGGAACACAGTTTTACAGATAAATAATGTTTTTGCAGATGTATTTTTAGGGGGACTGTTAAAGAGTTAAAGCATTCAAAGCTACAAACAATGGTCGTGCGCCAGGTATAGATGGCATACCTGTGGAACTTTACCTGCACTTTGGGAGATTCTTGGAGCAGTATGTTTAGAAATACTATATTATGCTATTGAAAATGGGGTTTTCCATGGAGATCTAAACCCAGCCCTGATCACAGTTATACCTAAGCCCGGTAAGGACCCCGTGGAATGTGCCGATCACTGTCCAATCTCTGATAAATGCCGAGCTCAATGAACGCATCTATATTTTGTTTGATTTTCAGTCTACCGATAGTTTCAAATGAATGCTATGCTACTTTTCACCTCAGGGGGGCGCTGTCTGAGGAGGAATCTGTGCTAGGTAGTGTATAGTGTAGAAAACCGCCGTTTTACCGCAGACGCTGACGAGCAGATCTGAGGAACGCAGTAAAGCGCGCCGTCTCCATCATTTCTCTCTTTTCCCCTGTTTCAAACAGGTTGGTGAAAAGTCATTCCTGTGTAATGGTTTACGAATACATCAGACATAGTAATCCTTGATTTTGGGTGTGAAAAAAAGGAACTATGATTTAAATAACGTCGAGTGAACAAAAGTTTATGTTGTTCTATGTAAGTGAATGGCGCGAGCGCACTGTTAGCGACTTGTTAATGGGAGTCAATGAGACAAGATGGCCGCCGCCCTTTTCACCGTTTTATCTTGTGCAGTTTAATGATTCAAACTTGGCCATGTGAATGTGTTTTGTAAAGTAATGGATCATATTTAAACAAAAAGATGTATTAATGACCTCAGTGGTGGTAGAAGTCATTGAGAATATGTTTTTGGTATGAATTTAGTATGTGAATGTTAACTAATTCTATGCTAACTTGTTAGCCGTTCATCAACTATCCTACAGGTAGATTCCAACAGGTAGTACAAGAAACACCTTTAACGTGTCACTCTTAGCAAACAAAATGTCTACATCAGCAGCAGCTTAAGTTTTCAATTAATCATTGTGCTTATTTTTGATTAAAATCTCTGACCAGAGAGTGAGAGGAGGTGCAGGACACACAGGTGACCAGAGAGGAGGTGCAGGACACACAGGTGACCAGAGAGGAGGTGCAGGATACACAGGTGACCAGAGAGGAGGTGCAGGACACACAGGTGACCAGAGAGGAGGTGCAGGATACACAGGTGACCAGGCAGTGAGGTAATGTTTAGGAATAAGGTGCTGTGGCAAACAAATCCTGTTGCTATTTAGCAGCCTTTTTGCAAAAAAAAAAGAAGAAAGAAAAAGGTATGTCCCTGGACCAATGTGTGGAGACATCTATCCCATCCCAACATTTGACCCAACCTTACACCCTTGTATAAAGATCAAAGCAATGCTCATGGTGTTGTGTGTTCACGGGTGTTAGCTGCTGCTCAGACGCTCAGCTCCCACATGTGAGTTACACTGGTGATAGCAGAGGCTCACTCATATATTCGAGGCAGTTCTGCTCTCATGTTTTGTACTTCAGCTCATTGTATTTGTATTTTTTGTGACCTTTGTTTTTGTTTCTCACCACCTTATATTATATAGCAATCAACAGATCTGCCATTGTTATAATGTCCATTCCACATAACATGATTGGTTGATGCTTTTATTCACTGTGCAAAGGCAGTAGTATTAGCTAGCTAGCCTGTTAACACAATATTGTGTTTTTGTATTATTACCATTATACATAAAAAAAAAATTTCTAGCTCTCTTGAGGGAGATTTCAAAAGGTCCTTCTTTTGGCCACAGGGGTCCTAAGCAGGTGTTTAGTTTGTGTCAGGCTGACCCAGCTTACATGAGAAAAAGGTCCCATATCTACAAGGGCTCAGAGAGCCACATCTACGTGGACCGCAGTGCTGAGGTGGCCAGAAAAAGTGCTGTCTGCACTCCGATCAAGGCCTAATTGAGAAAAGCAGGATGTTTTACTGGGGGGAAAAGGGATTGCTCATAAGTGTGATGAGTTGAAAACCTGGTGAATTCTCTCTGAAATCTTTTGTGAAGTGTTTTGACTCCTCTGTATTGAGTACAAGTGGCCCGAAGCATTTCTGGGGTTGTTGCACAATATTAACATCAAATTTAAGACTTTTTAAGACCTTTTTAAGATGATTGAAAGAAAAATTACCATTTTCAATACAAAACAACAAAAATTCTGTTGGAGTGACTTTTTTTTATTCATGTGCCTGTGCGCATGCGAGAGAGAGACTAGTGTGCATATGGGATGTGAAAAAATAGACCTCTAAAGTAATTTATTTCTCTGCTTTAAAAATGCATTTCTCTTTAATAGTTTGCATTAAGTCAAGTCAAGGTGGCCCTTATTGTCATTTCAAACATATACATGTGGTACAGTGAAACGAGACAACGGTTCTCCAGGATCAAGGTGCTTCATACAAGACAACACAAAAGTACAAAAGGTGCATGTGTGCAACAGAAGACATCAAGTGCATGTGTGCAAACAGTGCATAAATAAGACAAGACAAAAACAAGACAGAGCAGCGCTAATTTAAATTTGATGTGCAAAATTATAGAGGTGCAAAATGAGCAGAGATTTAGAGGTAGCCCGGCTAGCTGAGTGGCGGCGTCTGGAACTCTGTCGCTGAGCTATGTCTCCGTGAAAACAATGACGCAGCACTCCCTACACAGTAAAACCTAGAGTGTTATACTAACTCTAAGAGAGTTCATTTTAACACCATTTCAGATAACATATGGTCCCACCCTACAAAGTGTTAAAATAACTCCAAAACAAGTGTAACATTTCTGGTGTTGTTTTTACTCAAAATAGTGTGAAAATTTAACACTACTGATATACATTCAGAGTAAATA